>JAUTDX010004090.1:0-39316 GCA_030844895.1 Ambrosia x helenae
TTGGGTTCCCCCTCATTGTGTAGATCGTTCTTTGCTTTACTTTGTTTGTTTGTTGTGTCTAGGGCAAAGGCCCTGTGGTTAGGAGGACCGGAATTGTGCCATCTATCTGGAGTCTTTGTTGTAGTTTAATGTCTTTTGTGTGATCTGGTCTGTTCTTAGATTATTTCTGTTTTGTATTACGTATTATACTTAGTTAATAAGGGACTCCTGTGTTAAGATCTGGGTGGCACCTATGAGTGATGAACCCACCATCTGAACCTGACACAGCTTCGTCCTATTAGGTTTATATCTGTTTGTTTTGCATCCTTGTGACTTGTGTGTTTTGTATTATTGTGTGATATCTGGTTGGTTTATATCTTCTCTGTAGTTGTTTTTGACCATGTCTGGACAAGAACCTTTAGGACCTCAAGGTCCCCAAGGACCTCAGGGTCCTCAAGGACCTCAGGAGTCCAGTCCATCTGATCTTGCTAATGTTACGTGGTACCCTTATAAGTAAATTGGACATTAGTGATCCACTCTTTACTACAATCCTATTGATACCAGTAGCCTTTCTATTATCAGTATCAAGCTAAAAGGTACTGATAATTACTCTGTTTGGTCCAGTTCTATAAACTTGCATTAGAAGCTAAGAATACATATGGTTTCATAGATGGATCATGGTGTTAAGTCTATTGATAATGACATGCTTGCTAGACAATGGGATAGGTGTAACTCCTGTTGTTCTGTCTTGGCTGTTAAATTCTGTTAGTTGAGGAACTATACTTAGGGCAGGTGTTTTCCAAACTTTGCTAGTGAAGTTTGGTCAGACCTGAAAGAAACATATGAATAAAGTGGATGGTTCTGTTGATTTTATAATCTGTATCAAAAAATTAACAATGTGAAACCAAATGGTAGTTCTGTGTCTGAATATTATCATAGACTTAATACTATGTGGAAACAATTAGATGCAATCTTGCAATTGCCTGCTTGCACTTGCAATGCATCTAAGGAGTTTAATGATGATTTTACTACATTAATAAAGTAAATGCAGTTCCTCATGGGTCTAGATGATGTTTACCAACCAGTTAGAACCACACTGTTAACTAGAGAACCATTACCTAGTGTCAAAGTGGCCTTTTCAATAGTTTCAAGGGAGGAGTCTCACAGAGGTACTGGGTGGGACTTCTAAAGGTCAAAATGTCTCTTTTATGGCTAAATCTAATCAGAGTTTTGATAACAAAAAAAGAACTAATTGGGGTCCAAATCCTAACCTTAAGTGTACTCACTGTAACATGCTGGGGTGGGTCATACAGTTGACAGGTGTTTCGAGTTGGTTGGTTATCCACCAGGTTTTAAGAAAAAACCTGGTGGTCAGGGATCTAAAAATTACTATGTCTAATAATGTTTCTAGTTAGTAACAGGGGGTGTCCCCTCTGGTCTACTAGCAACAGTTCTGTCTTGCCTTTCTCAGCAGAACAGGTCTCTAATAAGCTGTTAAGTCCATTAGTGACAAAGGAGTGTTGACACTCAGAACTCCAATGTTGGAGGTAAGAGTGTGAGTCTAAGTGGTTTCTCTAGTATGTCTTGTTTATCTAAAACTTGAAAGGTTTATTCAAAAATTTTTCAAGTTTGTTCTGGATTTGTTAAAACTATTATTGACAGACAGTATGTTGGATAACTGATTCAGGTGCTAATCAGCACATGACCAGTATGATAAAGAAATGTATAACTGTGTAGATGTATCCAACTATGATTTAAAAGTTAAACATCCAATGGGACCAGTGCTAAAGTGTCTAAAGATAGGTTGACATTAAATTAGCTAATGGTGTTGTTTTGTATGATGTATTCTATGTTCCTGACTATTGTGTTAGTCTTATGTCTGGTCATAAACTTGCTAAGGATATTAAGTTATCTGTTTTCTGTTTGATGAAAATAGTTGTTATATCCAGGATTCCAAGTGCAAGAGAATCCTGGTGACTGGTAGACAAAGTGAAGGTTATATTTTGTTGGTGAACATGTAAGTTCATCAAATGTTTGTTTTAACATACCTTGACACTGACTTGTGCACAGTAGACTTGGTCACCCCCCTCTGACCAAGTCCTAGCTGTTTTAAAGGAGTATAGTCATGGAATTAGTGTCAGTAATACTAAACCATGTGAGGTCTGCCATAAGGCTAAACAAACTAGATTACCTTTTCCCACTAAGTGAACATAAAACCAAAGACTTAGGAGATGTGATACACTTAGATGTCTGGGGACCCTATAGGGTTACCAGCAGGGAAGGTTATAAGTATTTTTTAACTGTGGTTGATGATTTTTCCAGAACAGTTTGGTGTTATATGTTAAAAGAGTAAAAGTGAAGTCTTTGATAGTATCTCTGAGTTTTATGACTTTTTGAAAACTCAATTTAAAAAACATGTCAAGATTTTCAGAAGTGATAATGGCACTGAATTCATAAATAATCAAATGACTGTTTTGTAAAAACAAGAGGAATAATTCATCAAACCACTTGTGTTTATATCACCACAACAAAATGGTGTAGTTGAAAGAAAACATAGACATCTCCTGAATATGGCTAGGGCTTTGTTATTTCAGAGTGGGTTACCACTTAAGTTTTGGTCTGAATGTGTATTAACTGCTACTTATATTATTAACACCCTAACCGGCTACCATCTTCTGTGTTACTAGGAAAAAGTCCCTTTCAAATTGTGTATGGGTTCCCCCCCACTCTCAGTCATCTTAAAACCTTTGGGTGTTTATGTTTCAGTACTGTCTTAAATGAGTCTGATAAATTGTCTAGATGTGCTGAAAAGTGTGTCTTAATTAGGATATTCTAGTTTTAAAAAGGGTTACAAATTGTGGAATTTGGAATCAAAACAAATTGAGTATTCTAGAGATGTTAGGTTCTATGAGGAAATTTTTCCCTTAAAAACAGTTTGAATAACATAGAACCTAATACTGTTTTAGAAAATTTAAATCATATAAATTTTTTTGATAGTTTTGAATCAGAAAATGGTCAAAAGGAAAAGTGACTGAGGGGTCTAGTCTTCCCGATGATGAAGGGGGAAACATGGGTACTCCATGTTGAGTCTACTAGTCACAACCAGGGATCATTCCCAGGGCTGACATAGACTGTGATCTTAATGCACAGTCTAACCCAGGAAGTAATGACTCTGTGATGGTTGACCATGATGTGGACTTGGCAAATGATGAGGCCATTCCACCTGAGGGAAGTAGTGTTAGAAAATCTAGTAGAGTGTCTAATTTTCCTAGAAGGTTTAATGAGTATGTTGTGGAAGGGAAAGTTAAGTATGGTGTTGAAAAGGTGGTTAATTACTCTAATCTGTCTGTTGAAAACAAAAGTTTTGTGTCTGTTTTGAATAAAACTGTTGAACCATCTTCTTATTATGAGCTGCCAAGGATCCCAAATGGGTTGAGGCCATGAATAATGAGATGGAAGCTTTATATAGAAATAATACTTGGATTTTAACTGATTTACCTGCTAATAGAAAAACCTATAGGATGTAAATGGGTGTACAAAGTAAAAATAAAATCAAATGGTGAGGTTGAGAGGTACAAAGCTAGGCTTGTAGCAAAAGGGTTATAGTCAAAGAAAGGTCTAGATTTGGAGAGACCTTCTCACCAGTTGAAAAATGGTAACAATAAGAACTGTTATTAGTCTTGCTGTTCAAAACAGCTGGACTTTATATCAGTTGGATATTAACAATGCATTTTTTATATGGGACTATAACTGAGGATTGTATATGACCTTACCTGAAGGATATTATTCTAAAAATGAGTCCAAAGTTTGTAAATTAAGTTAAATCTCTGTATGGTCTAAAACAGCAGCACCTAGAAAGTGGTATGAAAAACTGTCTAATGTGTTAGTTCAATTGGCTTTGTGCAAATGCATTTGTGATCACTCTATGTTTGTGTTGTCTAAAGGTGATGTGTTTCTGGTTTTACTGTCATGTGGACGATATTATAGTTACTGGTAAAAAAGTGCTGAAATAGAGCAAGTAAACAGTTTCTTAAGTTCTAATTTTCTTAATAAAAGACTTAGGAAAGTTAAAGTACTTTCTTGTAAAGAGTTCTTGTATTCTGATCAGTCTATTTGTTTGTCACAAAGAAAATATTGTCTTGAACTTCTTAGTGAATTCGGGTATCTTGGATGTAAACCAGTCCATAATCCCATAGAACCAAACTATGTTATGAACACTAAGATTGGTAAAAATAATGATGTGTTAGACAATGTAACTGGATTCCAAAAGTTAATTGGAAAGCTCATTTACTTGTCATTAACAAGACCTGATATTAGTTTATTCTGTCCCAATGCCTAAGTCAGTTTATGCATCAACCCACAAAGGGACATCTTCAGATGGCTCTAAGGCTGCTTAGATATCTGAAGGAATCCCCTGGGAAAGGTATTTCATTCATAAAAGATGGAAAACTTTCAGTTGTCTGGGTTTGTTATGCTGACTGGGCCAAATGCCTAGTTACCAGGAAATCCATAACTGGTTATTGCATCTTTTTGGGAAGTCTTTGATTTCCTGGAAAAGTAAGAAACAGGGTACTGTATCAAGGTCTTCAGCAGAGGCTGAATATGAGCCATGTGCTCAGCTACTTGTGAGCTAATGTGGCTTAAAAACTTATTATCTGAGTTAGAGGTGAAAGTTGAGTTGCCACTTAAACTATACTGTGACAGCAAAGCTGCCATAAGCTATTGCTGCTAACCCTGTATTCCATGAAAGGGTTAAGCATTTTGATTAGATATACATTTTCTCAGAGAGAAAGTTGCAAATAATATTGTTGATACTGTTAAGGTTAGTTCAGAGAATCAGATTGCTGATGGTCTGACTAAAGGACTTAACATACAACAACATAAAAGTTTGCAATGATCTGAAATGATTGATATGTTTAGCCATTTGAATTAAGGGGGCATTTGAAATATATGGTACATTATATCCTAATTCATATGGCTGAATAATGTGTTTATAAGTTAATGGGTTTATTTGATCCATGTGACTATGGTGGGCTATTTATTAATTGGGCTAGTAACTTGGCCTGTTATTGTACCCCGTTGAGAATCTTGGGTTATTATAACCCGGGTTTAAACTCGAGTTAAATTGTTTGTTAGATATTGTTTCAGGGGATCAATTGTGATCGTGGATGGAAAGTTGATCAACGGATATGGTTTGTGGTTCTCGATACCTTCTCAGAAGCTTCGAGAGCCACTATAAATAGATTATTGTTTCTCTCTCTCCATTCATTCAAACACACACTCGTTCTCTCTCTATCTGTATCATCATCTTCACATAGTTGATTTCTAGGTTTTTGATTAGTATTGAACTCGTCTCTGTATTGTGCATTAATCTTCTTTGTAGAAGATAGAGTCTGTATCTGGTGCTTGTGACCAGGGTGTGTGGTTATCATCTGTGATAAGCCTAGTGTAGATCATCTGATCGTGTCATCGTTGTAGTCTGTAAGTGTTTGTATTGATTTGTACTTTACAAATCTGTATTATCAACTGATCTAAACAATCAGTTGATATTTACAGCTATTGTTTTAGAATCTCTCTATTTTGAGGATTCAGGGTATTGGGGGATTTTTCTTGGTTTGGGTTTAATAAGATTTTCAGTCACCGTTTTGTCGCCTAAACCTTCTGTTCTTGGTTCTGATTGTCTTGAGTTTGTGTTGGCTGTTCAGTCTTATTTTGTGTTTGTATCATTAGAATCATAAAATTTACACATACACTTGTAACAAATCTATTGATAAAATATGTGACTTTCTTCAACAATTTCTGATTTAAACAAATAACTTACATATTTAGATATGGTCTTTTAATTTTGGAACACACTTTTTTTTATAACAGGTACAAATCAAGAATTAGTATTAGTATTATTTATGGGTCAAATCATGCAATCTTAATACAAAAATCAGTCCACAGCTTTCCTTTATATAATAGCTTAAGAGATTTAGCACCGTAACACAAGAACACAACGATCAATCATAGTAGATTTAAAACTAGAACAAGTAAATAAATAAGTTAAACTGAAACTTGCATGACACGGACAAGCAGTGGTGGTGTGGCGGAAGCAGCAGTATGGGTAAATTTGAGTCTTGATATGAAGAACCTTAAATTAATGTAAGGATAACTACAATAAATTCTTTATATTTTAACAACAACTCAGATTATCTGAACACATTGAGATGCATACATATGTACATTCCTAAAAATATACCCCAAACCATCGCAAACTTTGGACTTTGGAATGCAGGCTGCAGGCGTTGGGTAGTTTAGCGTATGTTTTATGACCTACTTGTGTTACTTTTCATGACTATTACACTTCTTATTTGTTTTCAGTTGACTATCTTCTTGTTATGGCTTTATAAATGATCTCATTTTATTGTACTAAAAATTACATGATCTTTAATGACAGATTGCAAGCTATTGTACAACTGGTTTCATCATTACTCCCTTTCTCTCATAAAAACAATACTAGCTCCATGTATGATCTACGGCTTGTTTCAACTTCAATGTGTAACCTTAGTTGCAGGCATTTGTTTCAACTTTGTTGCATACATGAATTTGATTATAGAAAAAAAAAAAGAAAAAAAGAAAGACAGAATTGAAAACAAGTTCATATAACGAGATCCTGTTGAAAAGCAATTTTTCCCACATCGACCAGAAGATGAAAATATGGTTACTTTAAATGGTTGTGGCGGGTGAGCAAGACTGTCCCTTCGGGACATCCGATAAAATTGGAACGATACAGAGAAGATTAGCATGGCCCCTGCGCAAGGATGACACGCACAAATCGAGAAATGGTCCAACTTTTTTTGATTACATATGGATAAACATAAGGTCTTCGCAGGGTATTCATTTTAAGTTACATAATGGGCTCGAAGGCCGTTAGGATTAAAGATCCGTGAGAGCTGCAAGTTATACCTTTACCATATAAAAGCATTTCTGTTGTTCATTCGAGAAGATTGGCACTTTCAGCTTTTGGATAATGTATGTATTATGCCTTTCTATCATGTGATGTTTGGTTATTTTTTATAACTATTTCCATGGGATTTGTTTGTACTTGTCTGTATTTTGGTCCTTTTAGCTGCTTGCCGAGAGTGCCCTGTGAATTTTTAATCATATGTTCCCTCTTTGTTAAAAATAAAAACAAAAACAAAACAAAAACAAAATTACAATCTTCGGGAAGTCGAGAACAGTTCTGTTTTGAATCTGTGTATATTCTTTTTCTAGATCTTATGATGGTTTCGTCGAATATATCAAAAGTTAAGTTAAGTTCTTGCCTAGTTTATCTGAATTGATCCCGTCGATTATTAGTTTTTCTACAGCAAAAAAATTTAAAATAATAAAATAACTGTTCCTGCCCGGGATCGAACCGGAGACCTTTTCCGTGTAAAGCAAACGTGATAACCACTACACCACAGAAACATCTTATGCCCATTATAAGCTAAAGAAATCTAAAATCAAAACCACATTAACCATACAAATACTAAAAATTGTTGCTTGGCATTAATATTTTATTATGTCAAACTCTAATGAAAATTGTCCCTTCGGGGACAATCCGATAAAAATTGGAACGATACAGAGAAGATTAGCATGGCCCCTGCGCAAGGATGACACGCACAAATCGAGAAATGGTCCAAATTTTTTTTTGCCCCAGCCCGTTTGACATGTCGGTTACTGGATGCGTTTTTGGTTTACTATCTTCATGTTATGGTGAACAAACTGACCAAATACTATGTGAAGCAGCCATGGTTGTATTTTGAGGATGTATTCATCAAATTTTGATCTTCAAAAGGTTGGGTGACTGTATACTGTATTAGTGTGACTGCAGCCATGGATGTATATGTTTCTGTTTCGTAGTATATTAGTGTGACTGCATACTGGCCATTCTGTCAACTATATTGCAAGTAATGAATCTGACAAATTTGTTTTGAATCTGACCAATTTATCGTAAATTCAGATTAGTTTTGCTTAAACGAGATGCTGTCCGGTCGACTTGTGTTACACAAACTAGCTAGCACGGAAACTTTTAGTTAGTGCATACACTAATGGTAAAATGACGGCTTGGGTAATGTGTCCAAGCAGGTTAAAACGGGTCAGGCATGCTGAATAAACTCAATAAATTTCTTTTAATAAACTCTTATGTGTTGAATATGATACAGATTTATGTCTTAAACAGAAACAAACCTTTTTTTTTAACTTCAATTTTTTAAATAATATGATTCAGCTTGTTTAGACTTTTAGGCTTCTAGCACTTGTGGTGATTTTCAACCCACCCATTCATTTGTTTAGCTTACGTGGCATATCCTAGTAAGTAATTTCTTAGACTAGAGGGAGTGGAGGGGCGGAAAGAGGGGGTGAAGCGCCCATGTGGCACGTGTGGGGACTCATGTGGGGGGAAAAAAAATTGGGGGGAGTGGAGGGGGGGGGGAAAGGGGGTGTGAAAGGAATAATATATATAGTTTTAAAGTTAAATAAAAAAAAAAGAAAAAAAAAACAACCCAACCAAAAACTGCCACGTCACCCACCCAAACCCCCCACCGCCCGGGCTTTCCCCCACCGCCCGCCCCCCCCTCCCCGCCCTCCCTCTTCCCGCCCCCCCGGGACCGGTGTTCCCGCCCGGGAACCAATTACCGCCCACCCAACCCCGCCCCCACTCCCCAGTGGTCTTAAAACTTTGTTCCTGAAATTTCTGGAATATCGTATATATATGTATGGAGCTGAATAGATTTCTTCATTCATTTCCTAAATTCGTAATCGCAGGAGTTGGTGGATCTGAACCATGGCCCTAAACCCACATCTTTATGGTAACGGTATGCCGGTTTCATTCGTCAACGAGATGTTCGTTTTAATCAGAGATGGAATCGAATTTGAGGTTAATAATATTCACGGGTCACTTTTATAACTTTCTTATTTTTTATGTTCTTTTTCAATTGATGATCAATTTGTTACTAGGGTTTTAAAATTAGCCATTGTTTCTGATTAGTTTGATCTTAGATGAATATTTATGCGAATGAAGTATATGGGGGTGGAAAGCATAGAATGGGACAGAACTAAAGGCGGTTCGCAACCCGTTGTGGACTTGCGGTTTAAATAAAATATGCATAACGCCGTGCCACGCCCACGTAGACAATGGGCTTTAGCTAACTATCACGCTATGGTTTAACTAAATATTAAAAAAAAACATAAAAAATATGATTGGTTGACCCCCCCCCCCCCCCTCCTCACTAGTGCGTTTCGGTGTTTAACGCCCAAATCTGATGATGTGGCATTGGCGCCCTACTTTCGTTTACTGCACAACGATAAGCGTAAGGACGATAGGTAATCTGACATAGGTTGGAACAGTGATGAGGTGGTGTGGCTAATGTGAGAATCTGCCAACCATGTACTTGTTTCGTGTTTAATGGCTAAGTCGATCTGGTGGCTAGTTGGGCTTTGGTTAAAAGTCCCGTCGTTAGCGTCATGCTCTTCAGTCAAGGAGATATTGAAGACTGTTTACGATTTACAGTTGTCGAAGAAAAGGAAGAAGGCGGCAATGTGTGTGGTCATGATGACACTTTGGAAGGTCTGGAATTGCAGAAATAAGAAGGTGTTCAGGGTGCAATATCTCCAAGTCAAAGATTGTGGAGGATATTAAAGGAGATGAACAAATTAAATTTATGAATAGATTGTCAATTTGTCATTGTGCTACTTGAAGGATTCACAATTGTTTATGATTTGTTTTATAAACCAAGCTTAATGTTACTTTATGATGAATTTTCAGGGCTAATGGAGGAATTGTGAAAGCAAAGGGTAGGATCTTTTTGTCGAATGTTCGCATGGTGTTGGTTGCTGATAAACCTACACAGATGTTTACTGCTTTTGATATGCCTCTGGTATGAATAATCTTTCAACTTATTACTTAAAAGTTGGTGTTTTAGTACTTTTGAAGTTTTTGTATGCTCAGGGACCAATATTATATAGTCAAAAACCTCCAAGTTTATGGGAACATGTTTAATTTAGCAACAGATCATGTGTTTTTGTCCCTTTTTTGTTGATGTTTTGTTTAGCCTTGCAGCTTTATGTGCACGACGAAAAGTTTCATCAACCGGTCTTTCATTGCAACAATATATCTGGGTGTGTGGAGCCCATAAGTAGATCGTAACTTGTACTAAATAAAAGATACAGGTGGCAATATAAGTTTCAACCCATCTACCTAAGAACAGGTCGTTTTGGGTTATAATTTGGAGGGTTCTCATTGGTCTATGGGCTGACACATGGGTCCACACACTCACCTTCACTCTCGAGCCCATTACCCCACTCACGAGAGAGCCCTTGACAACTGCGGCGTGGTGTTTGGCTTCCCATAAAGATGATGTGGCATGGGGTGGCCGTTAACCCACAACGTGGTGGTTGGCACGCCATAAAAGAATGATACTTATGGGATCATGTTAAACTGCAGGTGGTGCCATATGATCAGAACAGGGCAATGTACCCTCCTCACTCTTCTAAATATTCTATTCAAACATGGAGGTTGCGGAACATTTGTGCCTTTATTTTGCAACTTGATAAAATTAGTTAGACAATATAATCAACAATTTGATTCTGTAAATACAATGCATGTTGATCCTTTATGGGCAGCTCAAACTCCAGTTGATGAAATGATGAACTGCGCGTAAGTAACATTCTTGCATTCCCAAATCCTAATAACTAAATGTCACATTTTTTACACGTTTACTTATGAACGAGTTGGCTTAAGTTATGTTTCATCTCATCTAAGGGATCATTGTTGTGATTTGATTTGAACAGCTATGTTGATCCCAGTGATCCAACAAAGATCTATCTGCAGCAACCAGCTTCAGAAGCGCAACGACGCGACACATACCATTCTTAATATTTTTGTGTCGTAGGGAGGGATTGACCTTTCTTGTGGATCATCCTGAAACCACAGGATGATGGGAATAACAAAGCAACATAAATGAGTAGTCTATATTAGTAAATCAGTTATAACTTTCTTTTAATATAGTTGACCCATGTTAGTTCATTCATTCTATTTATTTTTATTTTGTATATTTATCATATTTTAGTTATTTAGTTAAGGTGTGAAATTAGTTAACTCAAGTTTTATAAATGTTAACATAAATGTAATACGCTAAGATAAGGTCATCATAAAACGTAAAACAAAATGGTGAAAGCACCGAAAGGTGTTTGAAGAGATATGGGCCCGGGCCTCCGTGTTGGGCCGAACTAAGACCATAGCCAAGACAGGGGAAGCATAGGCTCGGACTCTCATACACAATCCTTGGCCCACAAAAAAGTCAGTGCAAGCCCAGTCAGGCCCATAAGTTGGCGGACATATAGTCCGCGGGGGGAAGACACCCCAGTACAAGGGTGATGACGTGTAGCCAATCCCGCACATGCAGACATTGTACTGGGGGCTCCTCTACCAAAAATGTGTCACATGAGGGAGACATTATACATAATAACATTTAGTGTAGGTCTTGAGACCAGTGTCTTGGTGCTACTTTGCGCCGTTTCTATCACTTTGTGTACACCTGTCCACCTTATTTTATTCTATTTTTTAAAACCAACGACAACTAACTATTTTCACTTTATAACAACATTGTCTATTTCCTTTTTTACATTTGTTTTTGTCTAGACATCAACAGATATATGGAAGTATCAACAGACCCAGTTTTCATCCGGTTGTTACTTCAGTGAGGAAACTCCTGTGGAGGCAGTACGGTTTCCGGGCGAATGCCGTAGTCCTCACCGTATCAGCGTAGACCCGGTTCAGACAACATAGTCTGGACGCGTGGGTGATTAGAGCCTGCCAAGAGGCGAGTGTGATGATCTCTGCCACACCATTAAGAAAGTCACCGTTCAAAAAAAAAATCTTATGTTTTTTAAACTGAACACCTAAAAAATGATATATGTTGCGGGTAAACGTCACTTGGCGTTATAAATTTATTTTTTTGTTTTACGATTTTACTCGGTTTGGGTTATCATTTGCTTACTGTTTTAGCATGGTTATACGGTTCGCCCCGCAACGCGGGGCTAAAAACCTAGTTAGGTACAATAATAGTGTCCTGTGGCCAATCACAGAGCACTGACCACCAGGGGACAACTAACTAATTGGGATAAAGGAGACATGAGGTATATCAGGCAGTAACGGCCAGCCAATTAGGCGTCGCGGTGCACGTGATCCTTAATCTCCACAAACGGTCGGCACAGTCAAGGCAAATAGTACCTCTAGTAAACGACGTGTGGCCACACAGACGTGCTCCCACTTCTGAGGATGCCCATAGCAAGTTTAACATATTGGCTGATATAAAACCTCTACCAACTATTTGGCTTTTGTTTAACCTAAAAGCTTTTCAAAGCAGACCATGAACAATCCTACTACCAATTGTGTAGGGTTGATTTTAGGTTAGCAAGTTGAATCTCTTAACCTAAGGATGGCCTATATATTTATCCATGTAAATGACATCAACTTTAACAACACAAAATGTAAAAACAAGTAATCCGAACATCATCCGTTCAACCTATTTTTCTAAACGAGTTAAACAATTTGTACTCACGTTAATCATGTCATAAACTAGTTGACAAGTTAGCCATGTCAAGCCGAACACGACGCGGTTAATTTAACGAGTTAAACATGTCCCGATATATTCCTTAAATGAGTTAGGTAATTAAAAAAAACTAAAATCTATCTATCTTCAGATCGTGCTTATTTTGCATTTTGAGCGAGGACAGAAATTTCATCTCCAATTATTAAAAAAAATAAAATAAAAAACTTATACCAATGACCAAGTTATATAAATTGTTCCAATCAGTTATAAAATCAGTTAAAACATTACAAGTAAAAAAAAACTCCATCCTATACCAACCATTCCCTCCAAACTAGTGTCCTTCAAACATGACTTCTAAACCACCATCCGACCCACCATCACCACCACCACCGTCATCCAACGCTGCCGGACCTACTCCCACCGGACCGAATACCGCATTCTCCGCCGCCAACGACCTCCTCAACTCCACAGAAGATCTCTTCTCTTCTACCCAAGTAATTATTTCTTTTATCCATAATGTAAACAATGTATCTCACTAACTTATAATATTCTTGCAGTTTTTACCATCTCTAATCACTGATTCTTTCGCATTCGACGACCTCGATTGGGACTGGGAACCTGATCATAATCAAGAACCGATAATAGAGAATTACACCAATCTTTTCCCATTAGATTCCATCGACTGGGATTTCGAATTCAATGATATTCAATATCAAGAACAACAACCAAACCCTTCAACTGTAAGACAACATAATAATAATATTAATAATTAATAACTTCATGTTCTTACTTGGTTTCTCTTTATTACTAATTGGATTAATATTATTCAGGAAATGTCTCAACAACAACCCGTACCCGAAAGCAATGCAAAGGTGGTGGAATTAAAGCAGAAATACGTAAAGAATAATGATGAGTATGATGATGGGTATGACTGGAAAAAATATGGGAATAGACAAGTGAAAGGTGGTGAAATTAGAAGTTATTATAAGTGTAGGTATCCAAAATGTTCGGTGAAGAAGAAGGTGGAATCATCTTCTGATGGTGTTGCTACACGCATTGTGTATCTCAGGGATCATAATCATACAAAACCTCAGTCATCTTCGTCGTCGGGTTCGGGTTCAGGTTCGGGTCAGCCAGTTATTGATTTCCAAGGTCCATCTCATGGCTCTGGGCAACCGGAACTTGTTGTGACTCAAGAAAATCTTGCAGATGAATCTCATATTAAAAGAATGTGAGTAATTAGCTAACTAGTTTTGTTATAAAATGTTTTAAGTTTATTCAAGATTCCATGTAAATTCACTGTCGGGTCGGGTCGGGTCGTCAGGTATGATAAGCTACACCAGTTGGGTTTGTGGGTTAGACGGTTTAATAATATGGTTTTGGCTGTTTGAACCAATACATCTATTTTTTTTTCAATAAAAGTTTCTTAATGGTTAAGTTAGTTGGATTTGTGGGTTAGATTATTGCGTTTTAAAAACGCAGATAATCAGTTTTTAGTGTTTGGATTGCGTTTTGAAAACGCAGATAATCAGTTTTTTAGGCTACCAAAACGCAATAATCTATAAGCAGTTCCACCCCTGTTTTTCCAAAACGCATAATCTGTTTTGAATAATCAATCCCAAACAACGCGTAAATACATATACATAACTTGTTTTGTATATTCTTAAAGTAGAAAGTTACATAAAGTAATAATAGTTACACAACTTTCAATCTGGACATAAGTATTTAACAGTCAAAACCAAACTAAACCGAATCGTGAACCGATACATTTGGGGCTCAAACCGGCTCACTTGCTTCAGTTTGGACGGTTCGATTGATAAAAAACCCTCCGGTTTTGTGTAATTTTCATTTATTTATTTATTTTTGTTACATAGGAAGGTTGAGAGTGAACAAAATGAAGATAACAAAGTTAGGATTCGGACTGTCAGTGATATTGACATACTTATAGATGGATACAAATGGAAAAAGTACGGTCAAAAATTCCTCAAAGACAATCCTAATAATCCAAGGTATCAATTAAGGGACTGTTTTTCATTTTATTGTAAATAAATTAAATAATATTTTTATTAATACAAATTGTAATTTTTGCAGGAGCTACTTTAGGTGCACCAGTGCTAATTGTCCAGTGAGAAAGCAAGTGGAGAGAGCACCTGATGATATAAAGTCAGTGATAACAACCTATGAAAACAGGCACAACCATCCTGTGCCTGCGGAAGATAGTGGTCGCGCTCAGTCATCATCGCGACCCGTCTCCTCAACCATCAATGTGGATAATAGTGGTCGCGCTCAGTCATCATCGCGACCCGTCTACTCAACCATCAATGTGGGCACCATGCCGATTTATCTGCCATTACAAGGCAGCAACTTACCCAACCATGCGAGCACCTTGTCGCTTTATCGGCCACCAGATTTTGGGTTGACCCAGGTACCACGTCCTAACAGGCCCAACTATGCTCCTTTGGGTTGACCCAGGTACCAGGTCCTAGCATGCCCAACTATGCTCCTTTTGGGTTGACCCAGGTACCAGGTCCTAGCATGCCCAACTATGCTCCTTTCGGGTTGACCCAGGTACCAGGTCCTAGCATGCCCAACTATGCTCATTTTGGGTTGATCCAGGCACCAGGTCCTAACATGCCCAACTATGCGAGCACCTTGTCGTTTTATCCGCCACCAGAGTTTGGGTTTCCCCGGGTTGGGCCCCCGGTACAAGGTCCTAACATGAATCAACAACAAATGTTTCCTGAAGAAAAAGATGAGCCCAAAGATGGGAGCAATTAACCTTTTGTAATACTTGATGTATTGAAGTTGTTATAGGTTAAAGTGTGAGGGGTTAATTGTAGTTTACTCATAGTAGAAGGGCTGTACTTGTTAATAATGAAGTTAGTTTGTTAATCGTTAGTTAGCAAGCTGATTAGGAAGTATAAGAACACTTGTATAGTTCATGGTAGGTTAATCGTTCTCTTTTCTGTTTTCAATTCAATTTGTAATCAAATAAGTGCGAGATCAAAAGACATAATCGTTCGTGTGCAATTCTTGTTCGTCGTTGATTCGTTTCTCTTATGTTAATTTCATTACTTATGTTTTGTGTTACAAAATTTGTAAGGACTTGACATGTACACATTCATATGTAGGGTCTTATAGAAAATATGATAGTAAGGATTCCTGCTAACTGATTCAACAAAAAGCGACAACAGGGATTTAAACGAACACCTCTTGTTCGTATTTGTTATTTAAGGAAATAAATGTTTTCATAAACTGCTTATTAACACTACTCCTTTTGTTCTTTCATTAAGGAAATAAACGTGTTCACGTCATTTGTGCTTTTCGTTAATATTAGGTAACGATGACAGTCCTTCAAGCGTAGTCCAGTTGGTGAAGGGACCCGGTCTTCCCTTTGGTGAGGCTTGTGGTCCAAGTGATGCAAGTTCGAACCTGAGCTGACCCGGTTTTCATCCGGCTATTACTCCAGCGAGGTAAAACTCGTGTGGAGGCAGTACAGTTTCTGGGCGGACACCGAAGCCCCCACCATGCCAGCATGGACCCGGTTCAGACAACATAGTCTAAGCGTGTGGAAAGATTTAGGGCCCTACCAATTAGGCGAGTGTGATGAACTTCTGCTACTTCCGCTTTGAAGAAAGTCCTTGTTCAAAAAAAATGTAACAATGACAAATGAGTACAAACATTTGTGATAACAAACATAACTCAAAGGAATGTTCATAAATACAAACAAGTGTTTATGAACACAAACGAACATATATTTAATATATTACTAAATATATGATACACGAATATTTTATTACACATTTTATTAGTTTCCCTTCGTCCCTTTGACTTTTGAGACATTCAGCTCCTTGGAATCGGAGGTGATTCGGTTCTTGACCAGAGTTCAGCGGGTGGGTCCACAACAACATTTCGACCCCCCAAAGGTGAGGATTTGTTTTAAGTAGAGTATGGAGGCTTTTCTATCCAGAAAAGGGGTAGTGACGCAACTTGTTGCTCGTCTACCTGCTATCCTTATGTAATTTGCCTTTTATATATCATTTGTGAAAAAAAAAATTAAAGTATTTAAAAATATATAAACATTAAAAATACCAATGAACTATCGAACATAAATGGATGAACAAAAATAAACACTTTACAGAACATGAACATAAACATACACAACCTCTATTCCATTTGTTAATCTAACGAATACAAACGACTTTTCGCCCAATAGTTCAAAAACCATTCAGAAAGCGTTAAGCTTATTTGTAGCATAAGGGCACGTTAGGGATGAGCATATTGCACCGAATACCGATCCAGTACCGAGGTTGTTCGGTATCGGTACTCACATTTAGAGGTTTTCGGTTTCGATATTTTCGGTATTGGTACGGGATCAGTATGGTATTGGTAATTTAAGATAAAATACCAATACTATACCGGTACCGAACCGATACAGTACCGTACTGTATGTTTTCAGTATCGGTATTGGGTTTTGGGGAGTTTTTAGAATCGGTATAAGTTGATACCAATACCGTCCTGAGCTCATCCGTATAGCACGTATGCCTAATTCCAACTTTCCATTATAAATATAAGATATGGAAATTGGATAAGAGGGCATTACCTTGTTTCCGATAGGATAATGGGCTTCAACGGGCCACAAGCCGGCCAAACAAATAAAGAGTGTGGGATGTCTAATATATAAAACTGCCAAATAATGATCTGATAATTTACAGACGAGTAAATCAAAATGACAAAAATAAAAGACCGCTCCTATGCTTCTAGCCTTCTACTATATAACTAAAAAGTCCAAACACAATTTGAACATGTACAACCCCTAAGGTAACTATTTTGAATGATGGGTTTCGGGTTGACAAGTTGAATGTCTAACCCGAAGACGACCTATATATCTCTTCGTGCCAGAGGTATCAACTTTAAATCTGTCACATGTGAGTAGGGGTGTTCTTTTTAACCGATAACCAATAACCGAACCGAACCCGAAGTGACCCGACCCGAGAAACTACCTTACCCGATTAACCCGAACCCGATTAAGTGCATACCCGAACCCGAGTAGAGTCTTTAGGGTCGGTCTTCGGATTAGTTTTGTATAATTCGGGTTGACCCGAATAACCCGAATAATTCGAAAACAAATAAATGATTCAGTTTCCATATTTTTATGTATATCGGAGTAGTGTTTTTATAGCCAAATTTGCAACTAAATATTGTATAGCCCATGTTGTGGTTTTATTTTACACATATTGTAGCCCAAATGGATAGAAATACGCAACCCAAATGGTGGGAAATACGTAACTCAAACACCCGAACCATTAAACCGATAACCATTTAACCCGACCCGAAAAACCCGGACCCGATTAACCCCATAACCGATAACCATTTAACTAGATTGGGTCGGTTATCGGGTAATATTTTCACAACTGAAAACCCGAATAACCCGACCCGAATAACCCGATAACCGAAAACCAAACCCGATGAACACCCCTACATGTGAGATCATGTAACCTAAAACTGAAGTGTTGAACCGGTTTATTTAAACAAGTCAAACATGTTGTACTAAAAGCATGTTAAACAAGTCATAAACAAGTTGACATACCCGACTTGTATAAGTAAAGGGGTCAAACATTGGAGTTGTATTTCATTGATATTTTTATTAAGTGGTTATTTTGTAGATGAAAAGTTGGAATTTTATGAAACTGATAAATTAAGTGTTTGCCATTGATATTATTATTATTATATTTTACTACCCGGACGAATGTGGTCTGAATATGTTTACAGGCAAATGTCTAAAAGAGGGTATTGCTGTTTTGGGAAGTCTTTGCGAAGTAATTGCTGGTCGTCACACCACCACTCTTCTTGTGCTCACATCTTCCTCCGGTATTCTCCCTTTTGTTTGGTTTAACATTACACTTTTTAGGTAGTCTTAATTGTAATCTTTGGATTTTAAACCTACACCGATGTGCACTTAAGGCTAGAACATCTGTACTACACATCTTTACATCGTCGAGGGTGAAATAATTAGTTTCAGAGTTGCTATCAACTTATTTGTGAAGTCTCTAGATGATCAATATTGTCGATAAGTAGAAATACTCTTCTAATTATTTCAAATAGTATATTATAGTATTAGTAGTTTTAAAGAAAAAAAGAAAAAGCAATCCCAAAAACACCACCCTTGGTTAGAGTCCCATTTTTAATCCTATAATTACATTATGCATAATACAAAACAGAAACATAAAAAAACATAGTTATTTCACTAAAGAGCTGTTGATGAATGTAGAGCACAAAATGGATGTTTAAGATGGACATCACTTGAAATTGATTGTATCATTTTTCTAGAAAATATCAGGAGTTTGGCATTTTTGTTTGATCGGTTATGAAAATTTTGTAATCATTTGGATATTATTGATCGGTTAGGCGTATAGTAAGAAGCACTATGTTGTTTTTTAAATGCTTGACCTTATTTTGGTTCAATTGTAAGAACACCAGTTTTGGGTTAAACAATATGCGCTTAAATTTTAGTTTGAATGGTCACTATAGTGCGTGCATCGATATCCACCAATAAGCAAATGGGTTAGGATTCAGAATATGCCTGAAGTGTATCACATGCTTGAAGTTGCAACCTCCTAACTTGTTCTATTAAATTAAAAATATGATTTCAATAATATAGTTATTCACTTGTTTGTAATCGTAGAGCCATAAAAGCCGACCCGTTTATGTTAAAGTGATTGACTTTGGATATATTTTATCTCTAATGGGTGGGTGAAATAATATATATAACAAACAGATCAAAATTCGACTGAAGTGTATCACCATGGGTTTGCTAAAGGCTGTTGGTTTCAGGCCCAAGATAAAACACTCACTACACACTCACTCAGGTTATGTAAATGAATGTTATGATTGTAGAAAAGAAAAATAGAACGATGGAACTTGCTGCATACTTTTATTAATAAAATGGGCTATATATAGCCTTACAGTACACACATTGGAAACATACCTACTTTGCATTATTTTTGCAACTACTACCTAAAGACCAGGTACAAAGACTAACCCATGATCTTTTACTCAACGTTCATTTCACAAACTTGGTCAAACTCCACTTCTTTATTCTTTCAATCACCACCAACTAACTCAACATAAAATACTAATTAAAACTTAAGTGTGTGCATGGACTCAAATATCATATGCAAACATAATATTAAACTATGACCCAATTTAGATAACTATGTCAAGATTAATCCAACATTCACCCCCTTAATCTTGACATGTTCCTTCTTCCTTTCTTTCTTGCTGAAAAGACCCTTCCGTGCTTGCTTTTGATCATCTTTCTTGCTAACTTATTATTCGAACCATACAGTTCGCTCTCTCTTTCTTTACGAACAACACGTGTCCGCTCCTTTCTTTCTTTCTTTTGGTTGTCGAATATTCTTTCTTCTTTCTCGTCGACACCCGTTCTTTCTTTCTTGTGGCTTGCTACTTTCTTGCAACACCACCGGTCTCTTTCTTTCTTACGAGGCCATCTTTCTTTCTAACGAAGCGACGCCGGCCTCGTTCATTCTTTCTTCTTTCTTGCGGCGCCTCTTCTTTTCTTTCTTAAGGATTCAAATATTTGAATCCGACTTTCTTTCTTTCTTTAAACTTGCTTCTTAACTTGCTTGAAGCATGTTTCTTTCTTGCTATCGATTACCAAATATAACTTGGCTACCCGCTTTCCAAACCGTGCCACTTTCTAACTTGTTTGCCTGCAAAGATCATACCGCTGCCACAAAATCGCCACTGTCATTAACAAACTTGTCGCGTACCTAGTGCCTTTGATACTCACCCGCAAGAATCTTCACATGTGTGCATGCTTGTATTTTTTTTTATTAACTTGCTTGCTTTCTTTCATGGCATGAACGATCCCTCCTTTCTGTGATCATAAACTGAACCCTCTGGTGCTTCTTCACATTACCTACTTACCACCAAGGTTCTTTGCTTTACTCGAATCCTTTTAGTCGATCTCTTATTCTTAGGCAAACAACGGTCTCGTTTTGCCTTCTTCGGCCTTCTCGGTCTCACACCTACAGTCTTCTTGGCGAGTTGTTCGGTCTTTTCTTTCCTGCGAAGAGAACATATTCGGTCTTGGTCATGCCTTTGGGTCTGTCACGGCTTATGTTCTTCTTCTTAGAAACGATCTCTTCTCACCGGTTATTCTCCGGCGATCTTCTTTCCACTGACGGTCTTTCTATCTTCGGTCTTCTTGCAGATTGCAACAGCCCTTTTTTTTCGTTTCGGTCCTCTGCTACTGCTGCCTCTTCAACCCTGCAGCAAAAGGGCTGCTCTCTTTAGCGCCACCGACTCTCAAAACGGCCCTCCAATCTCCCCTTGCTCTGATACCAATTGTTGGTTTCAGGCCCAAGATAAAACACTCACTACACACTCACTCAGGTTATGTAAATGAATGTTATGATTGTAGAAAAGAAAAATAGAACGATGGAACTTGCTGCATACTTTTATTAATAAAATGGGCTATATATAGCCTTACAGTACACACATTGGAAACATACCTACTTTGCATTATTTTTGCAACTACTACCTAAAGACCAGGTACAAAGACTAACCCATGATCTTTTACTCAACGTTCATTTCACAAACTTGGTCAAACTCCACTTCTTTATTCTTTCAATCACCACCAACTAACTCAACATAAAATACTAATTAAAACTTAAGTGTGTGCATGGACTCAAATATCATATGCAAACATAATATTAAACTATGACCCAATTTAGATAACTATGTCAAGATTAATTAAAGGCTCCACAGAGTAATGCGGTTCCTCCCATTTCTGGCACTACGAGTCCTTCTACTCCTGTTAACGGTATTGAGTTTGGGGTTATGGTGGGCTCTAATCGTCATCGCATTGGCTTGCGTCGTCTGTAAATTTCTACGGATGCTCATCCCTTCTAAAGTACCTTCCATCGACGTCGATGCATCCGATGGTACATTTATTTGTTTAGTTATTAATTTGGTAGTTAATAATGGTAATAATTAGTTATTAATTTGGAAGTTCAGTTGAGTTTATAATTATTAGAAGCATGGCATGGAGTGTAAATGCAGCTAGATTTTTTGTTATTTAATGTTAGCAGCCAAGTCAAATGCTAATTTACAAATGGTTTTTATATTGAATATATGAAGTTGTAGAATTCTGTTACTTTAACGGATAACTATTTTTTTATGTGACACGAATCACCGTTAGAAAGCACATCACCCTTTGTACATGGAAAAATATGATATGGGTGAGATCTGCATGCAAGACCATTCTGAAAGTCAAAACTAATAATGATTTTGACAATTAGTTAGTCATCCACTTACCTCCTCTTGCATTAACCTCATTTGGTAGTTGACATTTACCATGAAAGTTGGAGGGAAGTATTAATCATCATCACCTTCACTAATATTAAAGGAGGTTAGCGCTAATGTGAAGTCAGAAGCCTCAAATGACAAGAATGGAATTGATGGGGATTTACGTGATGCTATCATGGATACCAAGGAAACCAAAGTACAGACAAATGCAGTAGAAAAACGAAGGGAAGATTTTACCGTAGTTAAATCCTCTATGAATCGTCATGGATCAAATAAATCATGTAACAATGCACATGTGTAGATTCACACTTCATACCAATTATGCAATCCTAGATTGTTTAACATATTAAAAAAATTGAATCATTAAAGAATCATCCATTACTAACTCAAGTTTACTGCTCATTATTAAATTACAAATAGATGACCCATTATCATTTATCATACAATAAATAGCTTTATAAAAAAGATGTTTAAAGATAGGAATAGTATGGTTTATCATTTTTTGACCTTTAACGAGAGCTACATTGCCTCCACATCTCACCACTGCCTCAAACTCCAACTCACGACATCTATATAAGAGAGATAGAGAGAACGCTCGGGGGAGAGGAGGTTACTAACCCGCCGCAACGCGCGGGCATTTCCACTAGTACGATATGGAAATTGGATAAGAGGGCATTACCTTGTTTCCGATATGATAATGGGCTTCAACGGGCCACAAGCCGGGCCAAACAAATAAAGAGTGTGGGATGTCTAATATATAAAACTGCCAAATAATGATCTGATAATTTACAGACGAGTAGATCAAAATGACAAAAATAAAAGACCGCTCCTATGCTTCTAGCCTTCTACTATATAACTAAAAAGTCCAAACACAATTTGAACATGTACAACCCCTAAGGTAACTATTTTGAATGATGGGTTTCGGGTTGGCAAGTTGAATTGTCTAACCCGAAGACGGCCTATATATCTCTTCGTGCCAGAGGTATCAACTTTAAATCTCTCACATGTGAGATCATGTAACCTAAAACTGAAGTGTTGAACCGGTTTATTTAAACAAGTCAAACATGTTGTACTAAAAACATGTTAAACAAGTCATAAAAAAGTTGACATACCCGACTTGTATAAGTAAAGGGGTCAAACATACCCGTCAAACATGACCCAATTAATAGAATGATTTAAATAGGTCAACCCAAACACGTGTCTTCTCTATCAAATGGGATAGCTATATATTATAGCCTAAAATATGATTATTTCTTGCCACGCTAATTTTGTATTGCAAATCAAGATCGAAATTTCAACTCCTATTAAAAACTCAACAGACAACTCAATTACGAGTTGGGTCATAAATTTAATCTATTATTAAAAACTTACGTTGTGTTCCAGAGGTAACTAAAAGAAATAAAAGAAAAGAAATGAAAATGAAGCAGAGAAGAGAAAGGAAAAGAAAAAAAATTAACACTCCGTTCCGAGTTTACTTGAAGAGGGAAAAGAAAAGAAAAGAAAAGAAAAGAATCGAAAGAAAGGAAAGGAAAAGAAAAGAAATGATACATATCATTTCCTTCGGTTAATTCCTTCCAAATCAGAAGGAAAACTAAACTAAAGAATTTGGCATTGTTTTCCTTCCATTTCGTTTATTTTCCTTCCTTAAATGAAACTCGGGATCACAACATTAATGTCATTCAAAAAAAAAAAAAAAAAACTTAACAAGACGGGTCAATTACATATCAGAAACGTCTAACAGTAAATACTATATCCGAAATGCGATATCTAAAGTCATTCTCAATGAATTACATACCATCGCAATTATAAAATTATAAAAATGACCAGGTTTAAAATTATTCCAACTTGATACAATCTGTTATCACTTTTATATAAACATTACAAGACAGTAAACTGAAAATATAACTGTATCCTACCAACTAACCTCTCCAAACTTGTCTTCTTCCTATATCGTATATGACTTCTAAACTACCACCAGACGCACCACCACCACCACCACCATTACCGCCGCCACCGCCACCGCCACCGTTGACCGCCGCCGGAGCAAATATCACTGGACTGAATAACCCCAGCAATGTAAATATTTCTGATTCTATGCAATCTCTAATCCGCCATTAACGTAGTTCTTACTTCTTACTACTTTCCTTCTTTCAGGTTATAAACATTCAAGATGACCTCGATTTGGAATCCGAACCCGACGATCAAAATCAAGAACAGAATCCTCAAACAGTAAGTTTTACTTACTTACACTACCATGTTCTTCATTAAATTCTTCAAGAACTCACGAATAATAATAATAATAATATTATTATTCAGGAAAGAGAGCATCCAACTCAGGCTGCATGGGACGTTAATAATAATAATAATTGGAGAAAATACGGGGAAAGAAAACTGAATGACAATGAAGAACGAATAGAGTATTATAGGTGCAGGTATGAAGACTGTTTGGCCATAAAGAATGTGGAATTATTTGCAGATGGGAACATTAAACAGGTTGACTATGGAGGAGTACATAACCATCTTCAAGCTCAGTCTAATGAACCATCATCTTCTTCTTCATCGGTTAAAAGATTGTGAGTTAACTCTTCTTGTTCGAAATGTAGCCCAAAAACTGGTTTGGGCCCGGCCCACCGGTTTGAACCGGAAATTAAATTGGGCCCAGTAGGTTTTGAACCCGATCCAAATTGTTTTAGGCAGCCGGCAGGTTGGGTTTTCTAACCCTAAAATTGGTTTCTCAGCCCAAACCGGTTTTGAGCAATTTAGCCCAAAGTAGCAAAAAAAAACCGACTTGTTTACAACCTGAACTGGTTTGGGCCCAACCCGGGCTTTATACACCTCTAGTTCAAGGTCGGGTAGCCTTGTTTTGGGTAAACTTGTTGGGTTGATGAGTTGGCCGGACTGGCTTGTTATACTAGTTCGATGGTTTTGTAATACGGTTTTAGCTGTTTGAACTTGTAATTTTTTAAATCATTAGTTTGTGTAAAAAAAATTTAGAATGATAACTATATGGATTAAAAACAAAATTTTAAATATACATATTGGTTCTGTTTACATGGTTGATTCCAAGTTCCAACCCGATCAAAACGATAAACTGTCAAAACTGACTACTTGGACCTTAAACCGGCTGACTTGCTTTAGTTTGAACAATTCAGTCTGTTTTAACGGTTTATAAACGCCCCTGCCCCCTTGTGTGATTTTTATTTATTTTTGTGTTAAATTGTGGACAGTGGAAACAATGAAAACAAAATTATCATTCGTACTGAAAGCGATATGGATATACTTGATGATGGATATAAGTGGAAAAAATAAAGGTAAAAGAACGCTCAGACAGAATCCTAATCCAAGGTATAAGAAGAGTTGTTTTTATTTATTTTTTATATTATAATAAAGTATCTAAATATTAATAATTGATTTAAGATTATGTACTAAGTAACTTTTTTTTTGTAACTCTTACAGGAGCTACTTTATGTGCAAGAGTGATGGTTGTCCAGTGAGAAAGAAAGTGGAGCGATCAGTCGATGATGAAAAATTTGTGATAACTACCTATACATGGAGGCACAACCATCCTGTGCCTGATAGTGGTCGCGGTCAGTCATCGCGATCTGCCAACTCACGCAACTATATCAGCCCCATACCGTTTTTTGAGGCCCCGCCTTTTTATCAGTATCCTCCAAACTCTATGATCTCTGGCTCCAATTTACCAACATCTACAGAGTTCAGGCAAGGGGTCCAAGGAGGTGTTACACATGGGCCGGGCCGAGGAGGTCTAGGACAAGGGCCCAGCACTGGAGGTATTATACATGGGCTCGGCCAAGGAGGTCTTGCACATGGGCCAGGCACAGGAGGTCTTGTACATGGGCCCAACACAGGAGGTCTTGTACATGGGCCGGGCCGAGGAGGTTTTACATATGGACATGGCCATGGAGGTTTTACATATGGACAAGTAGATTTTACTCATGGACCGGGCCATGGAAGTTTTGCACAAGTATCAAGCCTAGGAGATTTTACACATGGACTAGGCCATGGAGGTTTTACACATGGACCAAGCCATGAAAGATTTAATCAAGCATCGAGCCATGAAGGTTTTACTCATGGACCGAGCCATGGAGGATTTAATCAAGCATCGAGTCATGGAGGTTTTACACATGGACTGAGCCTTGAAAGATTTAATCAAATATCAAGCCATGGAGGTTTTACACATGGACCGAGTCATGGAGATTTTAATCAAGCATCGAGCCATGTAGGTTTTACACATGGACCGAGCCATGAAATGTTTAATCAAGCATGGAGCCATGAAGGTTTTACACATGGACCGAGTCATGGAGATTTTAATCAAGCATCAAGCCATGGTGGTTTAACACATGAACCAAGGCATGGAGATTATTTTAATCAAGCATCAAGCCATGGTGGTTTAACACATGGACTGAGTCATGTAGGTTTTAATCAAGCAACGAGCCATGAAGGTTTTATACATGGAACGAACCATGAAGGTTTTACATATGGATCGGGCCAAGGAGATTTTACACAAGTACCGTTACCGAACCAAGGAGATTTTGGGTACCCTGTCGGACCTGCTTACTTGAATCAATAACAAATGTTTTCCGAAGATAAACCCAACGATGACAACCTTTTGTAATCCTTGCTATTGAAGTTACTTTTTTGTAGGACTTTATTCATACACACTTATAATGTGCAGGGTCTTATAGAAAATATGTTAGTATGATTCTTTTAAACAAGATTCTTCCATTGATTTTTGCCAAGAAAAATTAATTCTTTCATTATAAATATATTGTTCCATATTTCATTATTTCGTTTATTGTTAAGTAATTTGTAGACTTGCTTTATAAGTAGCTGAGTTTTAATTAGTAACTTGTACTTTTGTTATAAAACTAAGAATTAAGAGAATAAGAGTATTAATATGGAAGAAGCAAATTAAATTAAATCTAAGGATAAATGTGTGGCCCTCGAATTCGTATGGCTAACATGGTGTCTGTGTTATGTAACTAGTGATTGTACCCGCGCTACGCACCGGGATAACACAAAGAACGTTGAAAATAAAAGAACATAACTAAATAAAATAACAAAAGGAAATTAAAAAGATAAAAATAGAGCCAGAGAATAACAAAGGAAATTTAAAGATCTTAACTAGAACTAGGGAAAAAAGCAAAAAAGAAATGAGAAAGAAAATAATAAAAAACATAAGCTTCGACTTTGAGTTGTTGCAGGTTATGAATTCATGAGTTACCACCAATGTTAGTAAAATTCGGTAGGCGCTTTCTAATCGGAGTTGAGAGTACTCGGGGAGTTCTCGGCCTAGTCGGAGGGTACCCGGGGAGTACTCGGCCTAGAACTAGAGTACTCGGGCCTCGGCAACCAACCTTGTAGCAATTACTCGGGGAGTACTCGGCCCCGAGACCTTATTTTACAACATTGGTTACCAGTGTACCAAAGCTAAGCCTACTCTCTCACAAAAAATATATTTAACACAATAGACGCTAATGGTGCGACATTAAAAATGGAAAAAAAAAACCTTAGTAAAATGAGACACGTGGAGCCGCCCAAAATGACCAACCACGATTTAGTACTGTAGACGCAATTCAAAATGTATAGTTATAGAATATGTGGTATGTATCCGTGAACAGATTTAATATAACCTCTTAAAACCATATAATTATTTTTTTGTGAATTACACAAACCCCTATGCGTAAGCAAAAATATATGCAAGTATTGATTTTATTCGGTTGGTTACGATATTGGTGCAATGCCAATACTCGATATAGCAACCGAAATAGAAAATTATAAAAAAAAAAATCGTGAGTCGCTATTATTATATTTTTTTATATTTTTTTTAACAAAAATTACCTGAATTCTTGTATATAATGGACGAAGTTTTTAAAACTATAATTATATACAGTGTTAATTTACAGATGGTTCGTACTTCATGGTCTTGTACATCATGTTAAACAAGTGTTTTGTGCTTTAAAGGGTTGTATATCATCATGTTTTGTAGGTTATGCCTCACTTTGTTTTTTCTTTTCCTTTTTTACTTTTTACCCTTATCTTTTACATTAAACCCCTATTTTTTTCTTACTTTGAACTTTATCCCATGTATGTTAAACAGATTTTTAGTTTTACGTTTCAAGCCAAATTTTTCGAGTGGACATGCCACAACATACGTATGTAGTTCAACGTTTTTACCTCTATTTTTTACCGTTTAAAAGTCGCGCTGTGTTTTAAGTTTCAGTTTAATTTTTGCACATTTATGCACCACAACGAGCGTGCATGGTTCACCGGTTTTACGTGTACATTTTGTTCAATTTTTTTTTGTTTTTTATTTCCTTTGTTTTACGAACTTCTCCGGTATTATTAGTCGCTGGTGACAGTGTGACATTGATGCTACTTAATACGGTTTTAAGCCATCCACAGCAACGCATAGGGATTAATACTAGTTAAAAGTATATAATGTTTTGAGTTTTAAAACTATAATTTTAGTATAGTAAAAGTATATAATGCATGGAGTTTTAAAACTATAATTTTAAAAAGTAATTTGCTATGTCTGTCTGAGAATTTAGCGTTTAGAAACTTAAAAATTACAAACATAATACAACACAACTTGTTAGTTCCTTAATCTATATTTTTAACAAAAAATTATTACATAATTAATTATTAGATTGACTAATAAATCTATACAATTCAATCTGGAGTATAGGGCAATCCTTAAATATCGGTTAATGATCCCCATTTTCCCGGATGACGGAACATGTTCGGTTTGCCGTAAAACGTGTCCGGATAAATATGGGGAATATGCACTCCACTGTAGAGAATTACTGGGGTTTAAGTACAGACACGATTTTGTTCGAGGCGTTTTAATGGATATTCTTAGACGAGCAGGATCTAAGCAAATAAAGAGGCCCCGGTTAACTTTCTTACAGACCCTGCAGAAGGGAGGTCCACTTTACGTCCGGCTGAGCTGCTAGTGTTTGGTTGGGAAGGTGGGAAACACGCATGCCTGGACCTTACGGGTGTGTCCCCATTAGCGGTGTTCAGGGAGAGTTGGTTCGTGGCTGGGCAAGCGGTCCTTAGAGCAAAGTCGAACAGGTGACAAAGCACCGAAGGCGATCATGTTCCTGACGAGAGTCCAGCGGGTGATCCACAGCAACTTCTCGACTCCCCAGGGCCGAGGATTTGTTTTCACTAGATTAGGGTTCGTTATTTAGAAAGGGAAGACGGCACAGCTTGTTACCCGCCTACCTGTTATCCTTTTGTAATTTGCCTCTTTTATTGATATACATATTACAACAGCCATATGAAGATAACCAATGTATTTCAAGGCGCGCTTTGCGCGCTTTAAACCACTCTATCACCAAGCCATGTTGTGACTTATTATGAAATCATATATATTTATTAATAAATAGGTGTTTGTAAAAAAATAATAAAAAACCCATGTTTCAAACTGGTTTCGAATCTGAGACCTCAAACCACACAAATGCACCACAAACTACTCCACCACCAAGCCCAGTGGCGAAGCTTGAGAATTTGAACCGGGGGGTCGGAAGTCAGCGGTCACGGGATGGGACTTAAAAAAATTTTCTATAGCTGTTCAGGTGATATGTTCGGGTCGGTGATTCGATTCGGGTCAAGTCAAACACTAAATACAATAATTATCAAAGTTGTAAGCAATGTTTAACAAACAATTGAATAAAGACACTAATACATTAAAAAGGAAACAAAGGGTTGGTACCTCGATGAAGATTTACAGTTCAGCCCGTCGACGTTTAAGATTTTTGAATTCTTCAATTATGGGTAGGGGTGCAAACGAGCCGAGCTAAGCCCGAGCTCGACCAAGATCGAGCTCAAAAAACTTATGAGAGCTCGAGCTCGGCTCGTTTACTATCTATTAGTTAATATTTTAGACAAGAATTATATAAATAATAGGCTCGGAGCTCGATAAATGAAGTTCGGCTCAGGCTCGTTCAATAATCAAACTTAAATGAGGGGTAAATATTATTAAATATTAATAAACCTAATATTACACTAAGGCTTAACTCAGGTTCGGCTCGTTTTGATCTTTTTACCAAGCCGAGCTCGAGTAGCTAAGAGATAGCAACTCCATCACTTGCTCGCTAAATCTACTATCCCGCTCATGTAGTTGTTGAGCTTAAGACTTTAGGATTTGCGCTTTACATTTACTTTGTTTTGGGCTAAAGTTTTGGTTTATATAACTATTTTTTTAAACGGGGGGTCGAAACCGTATATACCAAAAAAAAAATTCATACAAAGACTATATACTCGAAACTTCTGAGCGAAAATTCGGGGGGGTCGGCCGCCCCTCCCCGCCCCTTAAATGCTTCGCCAATGACCAAGCCATTTTGTTATTTATTATGGAATCATACGTATTTATAAATAAATAAGTGTTGGAAAAAAATGTCATGTTTGAAACGGGTTTCAAACCCAATACCTTAAAGAAAACACATGCACCACAAACCACTTCACCACTAACCCATTTTGTTATTTCTTATTGAATTATATTTATTTATATATAATAATAATAATTGTTTAAAAAAAGCCGAAAAAATTGCAAAAGTCAATGTGCACTGTTCATTTGCTTGTGTAATAATCTATATAATAATAATAATATATATATATATATATATATATTATATATATATAATAATAATTATATTATTATATTATATAATTACTCATATGTGAGTTATGTAAGAGTTATAAGAGATTTATAAAATAAATTAGCTCAAATTCTTGATAAATACCATTGGCAAGATAATACCCATGTCATTACACTTCTCATTGACGAAAAACGTAGTCTCGGTGCAACTTCGTCTATGATGTCATTGTGAACACGCGAATGCTAAAAAATGTTCAAATTTCTTAAAATCCCTTCCCAACATTCAAATTTTATACGTGCGTGCTTGTGGAGAACCCAACGCCCCTCCACGGTGCCCACCCGTGGCCCACGGCTTTGTTTGCGCCCCGCGCCCCTCATGCACCAAATAGTCTTGTAACCAGACCAACTATCAAACGCGCTCTCTTACCTATCCACACAAGATAGTCTTACACTAGTTTAACAGCTAGATATTTAATACACCGAATTATGTTTAGGAGATGGGGTCATATTCATAGTAAAATTCCATGTAAATTCTTGTAGATTAGGTACTCTTCAACCTTATGACTTTTTTGCCCCCTCTCCATCACTATAAATCTTTCTCATTTTCTCATACTCCTCCCCTCCAAAAACAAAAAACTCTTCTCATGTCTTCTTCCGGTAGCACTTTTGATTCACCACCACCACCACCACCTCCACCATCCACAGCTGCCGTAGCTACCGCCACCGGACCGAAAACCGCAACCGCCCCCAAATTCAAATCAATCCACCCCCCTTCACTTCCAATCTCCACACCTTCATCCTTCTTTTCTACTCTCCTAGACTCTCCTGTTTTCTTATCTTCTTCCCATGTAAGTGTTTAAAACCACTTTTTTTTTTATTAAATTGAAGTTTTGTACATATATTAACAAAAAAGATATTTTGCAAGTTTTTTTTTTCTTTTAGTTTTATTACCTATTTAAATCATAAACTAAAACATAGTATCTAACTTGTTTTACTATGTTCTTGTAGATATTATCTTCTCCAACTACTGGCTCTTTCCCATTAAACACCTTCAATTGACACCCAACAATCAAAGTCAAGAACAGAATATAAAAAAAAGAACATAACAATTTCACAAATATCCAATTTCAAACCCAATCAATCATTCAACAGTATGTTTGTCTCCCTATTTCTTCATCAACCAATGTTTTGTTTTCGGCAAGATATGTTTTACTATTCAAAAGGCTCCGTCCCATTTTAGATGTCATGGGCCCACAAACACACAGATTAAGAAACCTTTGATTGTATATTCTCTGAGTTGTAAAATGACAATAATATACTCAAGTTATTATTTCAAATCTTTGATTGTCTTTTGTCTTTTATGGGCAAAACTGAAAATTGCTTAAAATAGACATTTAATTTGGGACAAAAAAAAAAAGAAAAATAGACATTTAAAATGGGACGGAGGGGTTATGATTTTTTTTTTTTAAGTCGTTAATAGTAATTGGATTAAAAAGTTTCAGGAAATCTATCAACAACCAAGATTAGAAAACTATGCAAATTTAGAGACAACAAAGTATTCCCTTCAGAAACAGACTTTGCAATCGAATAATCAATCGAAACATAAGAAGCTAAACGACGGATATAATTGGCGAAAATACGGGCAAAAAACAAGTGAAAGCTAGTGAAAATCCAAGAAGTTATTACAAGTGCACGTATCAAGATTGTCTAATGAGGAAGAAGGTTGAAACATCTACTGATGGAGATGTTATAGAGATCGTTTACAAGGGAAAACATAACCATCCAAAGCCGCAATCAAATAAACGACCATTTTCTTCCTCTGTTTCAGATAGTTCACTTCTAGTTCATCAATTTAATGAGTTCCCAGATCAATCTAATGGTTGTGGGCAATGGGAATTTGTTGGGACGCCTGAAAATTCGTCGGTTTCGATTGTGGATGATGAGTTTAGTGAAGATGGAACTCAAGCTAAAAGATTGTGAGTTAGTTTTGTTTAAATTATAGTTTTGAGTTGGATAAGTGATATGTATGTGTGTGTGTAGAGTTTGAATGATTTTATAAAGTTTGTTGTTGTTTAATAATAGGAAGATGGATAATGATGATGAAGAGATATCAATGGAGGGAAGTAAGACTGTAAGAGAGCCAAGAGTTGTGATTCAGACTGTAAGTGAGATTGATATACTTGATGATGGATATAGATGGAGAAAATATGGTCAAAAAGTTGTTAAAGGGAATCCCAATCCAAGGTAAAAAAAATATTATGTTTTTTTTTACTATAAAGTGTATATATATATATACCATAAACGAACCCGACACCATGTAAATTGAACACGATTTAAATTTTTGGTAAATTGTTCAGCAGAAAGTTCATTTATTTATTTAATAAACAAACGAGTGGTAAATTGTTCGTTTGTGTGTGTTTATGTAGAGATATAAAGAAAGATATTCATATATGAACACTTTAACCATAATAGTGTTTATGATAGACTAATTTTGTAAGGTAAATTGTATTCTTTCATGGATGTTTGTTTATCTATTAAGTGAAAAGTTCACGAACATAAACAAATAATATCATTTAATGAACGAACTTGAACAAATCATCATGTACGTCCATTTGATTAGATCACAACCATATACACCTCATTTGTGTAATTCTTGCAGGAGCTACTACAAGTGCACCACCCCTAGTTGTTCAGTTAGGAAGCACGTCGAGCGTGCATCCCAAGACACAAGATCAGTGATAACAACCTATGAAGGGAAACATAACCATGATGTGCCAGTGGCTCGTGGTGTTCGGTCATCACAAGCCACCAACTCCGGTGACAATATGAGCACCATGACAAGTAATTCGTTAGGATTGTCTTATCAGCATCCTAGCAACTCTATGATCAATTCGGTTTGTAGCTCCAATGTACCGTTATCAGAATCAAAATTTACACTAGAAATGTTGCATAACCAAGGAGGTTTTGGTCTTTCGGGTTTGAGAACCCGATACGATCTACGTACACCAATCAACAACTAAAACCGGAGAATGTGTTACATAAAGCTAAAGATGAACCAAAAGATGACGACTTTTTTGAGTCCTTGCTATATTGAAATTGATTTCTTTGCAAGGGCTTGGCTTGTTCATATTCATATGTATATACTATATAGGGTATCTTTTGGAAATACTTAGTAGTAGAATTCTTTAAACAATATTCGTTTGTTATTTATTACGATGTTTTTGTTCTTTTACATAAAATATTTCTACTTTTTCGTTTGTTGTAATATAAATATTTTTTTTAGTTAAACTTGTGATTTGTTTTTCCTAAAATCATATAATATTAAATTTTTGGACATCCGGAGTAATTTGCGATACCAATGGGTTTCAAAATGGAAAACTACCTCATAATGGTATATTTCATTCCGTCTTTCACTTCTGCATACCAAACAAACACAACCTAAATTTAACTTCGGTTTGGTTTTTAGTTGCGGTTCCAACCCTGAGTCGGATAATAAATAGCCCTAGGTTTGTTAGTTGGTAGCATTCCTTTATTTCTACACTATATTATTTTTACAATTTTTAATTATATAAAATTACTCGTGTTTCATGGAAATACTTACAATCATATTATACTGTAACGCCATTTTTAGGTTGGCATTTTAAATTAATTGAAAGGAACCCAGTGTACACGAGTAAACTATTATCACGCCAGAAGACAAAAAAATAAAATATTGTATGATGTCTACATTTAATCTTAGAAAGACGTCATTAACTTGTTATATAATGTTATCAAAGCGTGTTGATAGAGTCATTTTAACTAAATGGTTGATCCAATTAATTATTAATAAGACAATATATTTCGATTACACAGTTACAGATAAGTTGGTGAGAGTTGTTGAGATTATAAAATCATAGAGGTGCATAGTTTTGTCCTCTTGATTGGTTAAGATGGATGAGTCTTAATACGAAATATATTATATGTTTCATTCATGATTTAGTGGTTTAGTGATATGATTTTGTCTCAAGGAAATATGATGTGAATTTAAATTCTTGCAAGTGTAAGATTATACGATTGTAAGATTATATGATATTAAGGTGTAAAAAATAGATCGTAACAAAAGAAAAGTTATATGTGCTAAAATACTAACTCTAATCCAGACATTTAATTAACATGTAACAATTAACATGGATACTTTATGTGTAACAATTAATTATTATACTTTAGCTTGTAATTATAATAAAGGGATATAAACAGACTGATTGGTTAAACTTATAGATTATGTATAATCGTAGTTCTTCAAATTATACATATACACTTTTTTATCCCTTTATTCATAACTCAATTAGACATAACACGGTTACTAACCAGGTTAGACATACCAGTTTAGCGACTTTCACTTTTTTTTTCTTTTATGGAACTATGTAATTTTGTTAAGATAAAAGAATATGATGAAAAAAGTCATAAAAACAAATCTTCACATATTGTATAATGCTGATATTGTAACTAATTGTATATTTAATAAGTTCTAATCACATGATAACGAAGTGTGATGCACGTGGTTGACTTTGTTACCAAACACCTTTTGTGGATAAACTCATAAAACTAAGAAAATATCATTTTTTAAATTTTGCTATGGCATTATAGGCAAGTGGCATCTTAAGGTGAGCCTTACTGAGATCCATTTGGTCCTGGGTTCGGTTCTTTAAGGGCTCTTTCTAAGATTTATTGAGTTTCCTTCTGAATCGGTGTATAGTCATTATTGGCTAGTGGAGATGGATATGATCGGATGGTTTTGCTGATAGCACGATGATAATCTAGTACAATTACATACAAAATTTTCCAAAAAAAAATGTCATTTTTCAAAATTTGAAGAGACAGGTTTGTGTTGAGGTGTTTTTTCTTACTTGTAAGTACGTCATTGCTAACGTAGTACAATTACATACGAAAGAAAAACTTGAGATATCTTGATGAACACGCAAGTCAAGGTCAAAATTGTAATTGTACATAAGTTATTCGAATCTTCTAAATAACATTAGGCAGGTTGTAATCGAATGAAATTAATAGGAACATGACATGTTCATTTTCATTCTTGACAAACCCGTACGTTCAGAATGAATAAATTATGTTCATATTCGTTCAATAAATATCAAGCTGGTTGTATTTTTTCGTTAAGATAATAAAGGAATACAAATGGATGAATTTAAAGGAAACTATGTAAGTTTATAAAATAAGATGAATGTCTCTTTCTTATGTATGTCCCAATTTGTTTGTTGGTGATTAGAGTAAAACATTCATCAAACCTTAAGGAGCAAGTCACATAATTATTAAAATGAAACACTCAAAAAAAAAAAAAAAAAAAAAAACAATTTATCCAAACTCAACACATAAAATAAATTTCATTATTTACAAAATAAAACCATTTGGGCCGGTAAACATGTAATTAGTTAATAGTTAGCACATGACCCCCTAAGATTCGTCATAACAAATACAACACGCTACAAGCCTACAACTATGCATAAACCAAATAAGCCATTAAACCAAATATGGCTCGTTTATTTTCCTTATAACCATTAAGGTATGTTTGGTAAGGATGAGCTTTTAAGAGCTTTAAGCTTCTTTTAAGAAAAAAACTCATACTCAGTAAAAAGGCTTGTTTGGTTGAAGGAGTTTGAAGCTTTTAGATTAGGAGAAAAAGCTCTATATGAAAAGCCACTAGTAATTGGCGTTTAAGAAAAAGCTCCTACTAGCTACAAACTTTTAATGAGTAAATGACACAAATATCCATTCTGTCATTAAATAATAAAAAAAACATGCATACAGCCTTTTAGTAGGAGCTATATATTGAAAAGCTACTAATACTAGCCTACGGTAGCCACTTTCGACTCCTGATGGGTTGTTTGATCGTAGGTTACGGCTCAGAGTAGTTGTTTTGGGGCTAAATTTCATTTTTTAAACCAAAATTTTCATGTATCATTGCGAGATTATGCCCGTGTTGCACCCGACAAGTGCGACCCGCTCAAAATACACATTTATTAGCAGTTAATGATGGATCATCAAACCGCATGTATAGCTTTCAATCCATCACGACTAAGGTTTCTGGTTTGTGAGCTTTCCCAACCCAAACCGACCCGTTATGCTCGTGGTTGCTTATTTTACAAAACGGGATTTGCCCAACCTATTCTAGGATTCTAATCAAGTGTATACCACTCATCATCAGGTCGTTTTAGACCCTTGGACTATTATGTTTAGGCCAAATTTCGTATCTCACGTTTTACACCATTTTTATAGACTATGGATGTATTTCCATTGATCATTAAGACATAGTCAAGTAGATCATGGTATTTGAACGACTTGGTCTCTACAACCCGCTCGGGATTGCTTATACCTCGGGCTTGTTGGGATATGGGGAGACCTCGGGCTCTACAATCCGCTCGGAATTGCTTATGCCTCGGTCTTATTCCCCAATTTACACGATTTGAGCATGAGCTACCATTTTTGACTCGCGTGAGTATTCAACCGGTAGCCATAATCATTATGGTAGCTTAAGTTCTCAAACTCCCACATGATTGGCAACCATAATAAGGTTTCACAACACACCTCCGCCTCTACAGCCCCTAGGACTACTTAAGCTTCGGTTGCACATATATCAAAGTATTTTCATTACAACACGCTATAACATAGAAGTACAACGATTATACATGAAAGGACTACAAACCAATACGTACCTTATAGCTTTCCCTTTTGGCGGGTTCGGCTTCGCTTTTAACTTCCGTGGTTCCACTTGAGCCGCCTAAACAAGCACCCAAGTGATTATCAATACACTCATGTTTGCCCAACATAAGATAACATATCCATTTTCAAACTGAATTTCTATTATTTGTGATATTTTCACCATTAATTAAAGCTACCAAGTTAAAAACCCAAGTCATTTAGACATTTCATCAAACACTTGGAAGGCATAGTTTGAAATTCGACTTGTTATGCCAAAGAACTCGCTAACCTACCAAATTTCAAATTGCCATAGCTCCTACCATAGTGTTACCCATGATTGGCAACCATCCACCACATCTTTTGTTTTTGTTAATAATACTATCCCTACAATTGCTTTATGGCAGAACTAGCCCTTAAGGTTTGGCCATTTAATTAAATGAATCACAAAACCTCATTTAACAAGTGCCTTATGATTAATGTTCAAAATTAATTTCTTAACCCATGCTCTTGACAGTTTAAATCACGATTATTTTTTAATTAAACTTTTCGGGTGTTACATATCTACCCCTCTAGTGTACATTTCGACATCTATGACCAGTACATTTGATATCAACTAATAATTGAGCATGTCTCAAGTGTACTTTTCAACAATTGCTTCATTAGCATAGGCACTATTTAAAAACACTCATTTTCATAGCAATCAACATTACAAAATCAACCGTTGTGCGTCATTGTATACATCCCTCCTTGATTAGTGAACCACTCCATGATCAATAAAGTCCATTTCACGCCTCAAAGTCAACTAAACCCTAAATAATATCAGTCTTAACAAGCATAAAGAAACAAAATTAACTAGTTCATCTCTTGATCAAGCTCTTTAATCTTGTTAATTGATGTGATTTTTCGCACTGCAAGTTATTTAACCTTTATTGACTATTTTCTTCTTCTTGGTTACGTCAAGGCAAGACATTATATACAAAAACTGTTTGTTTTGTTTTAGCACTAACTATTATCATAAACACACTTGCCAATTGGCATAATGTTGGCCCAAAATTCAACCAATTCATGATTTAAAAGCACTTGCGTTTTTACAAGCACCAATAGTCCAGTACTTCGGAAAGGTATTTGTTTCTTTTTTTGCTGTTTAAGCCCATTGGGCTCAATGCTTTTATACCACTATACAAGTAGTAACAAAAAAAAAAAAAAACCTAAGTATTTCTTATGTAAGTTAATTTGATTCTAATTATATAAAATGAAAAGACATACAGTTATGAAAACTATATTTTTATAACTAAAATACTTTAGTTAAATTAACTATTTTACTTGTAAATCATGATTTTTAAAACAAGTCTTTTAAGTGATACATAAGAATGCAAAGTGGTTGAGGGCAGTTAAATTGACAATAATATATTGTTGTCTTGTTTTACATAACTTTTTATAACATTTTAGTTAAAGACTTGATTTACTGCCACAAAGTGTTTGTGTTGTTATGTAATCACACATTTGCTTTCTTAACATGTAGAAATGTATGTGTTCATTTGTGCCAAGTTATTAGTCTTTAGTTTTATAATATAATTACACGTTAAGTCATCTTAAGTGTGCTCTTAGTTCTTATGTATATAAATCTTGGTAGGTTTTTTCTTTTTTTTTAACATTAATCATATTCTTCTTTTTTATATCAAATCTATATTTTCTTGCCAAAGCCTTGTGATATAGCTCTGGGATTTTTTGTATTTTGTATGTTTTCTTATTTTTTTTGGACCTTTTCCTCTTTGTTTGGGCTCCTTTTGTTTGTCTTTCCTTTTTCTTTCTTGGGCTTTAGTGGGCACTTGGGCGGCCCAACTTGGACCTTTCATACTATCCCTGTCTTTCAAATAACTAAATAAGCGCATAATCCGTTTTCAAATATTTTTTACACATGATATTGGGAATTGATGGTGGGTACAGACCCACCCTATGAAGTCTATGGCTGTCCAAGAAGCTCGTGGCTCGGAGCTCGCTCGAAGCTCGCTCGGATTTAGCTCGAAAAAAGCTCGCTCGATATGGATCGGTTTGAAACTGAGCCGAGCCGGCTCGATGGGTTGGAAAGTGCGCCCAGCTCGGCTCG
>JAUTDX010004091.1:0-29294 GCA_030844895.1 Ambrosia x helenae
TTAACAGTTTTAGTAAATCTTTCCCATAAAACTTTGTTAACACTTGTTAATAAGTTGACGTATAAAAAACTTTGTAGATAGTTGGTGCTAAAAACAAGAAATCATAATTGAGATATTAAAAGTGTTAACATGAGATATTAAAAGTGTTAACATGTGTTAAATATCTTACCATCCTTATTGGAAAAAAAGGAAAACCTTATTAGATTTACTAAACCTGTTATACATGTTAACATTGTAGTGAATCTGTCCTATACAACTTTGTTAACACTTTTTAATAAGTTGACGTATAAAAAACTTTGTTAACACTTGTTAATAACAAAAAAGAACCTAACTGTTAACATGTAATATCAACACAAGAAATATCATTCTGTAATAATAACATAAACAAAAACGTAATTGATAATACAATCTACTGACTTTTATGCTAAAAAACGTAATTGATTAAAAAACGTAAAAAAAACCGATTCTTGTAAAATGTGGCTATGTCTTCTTGCAAAGAAACATAATAAAATCTAGTGACTTTCATGGGAAACGTATACCATAACCACTTTTTTAAAAAGTATCATTACCAACAATTAACCACTTTAACAAATAAATCTAGTAACTCTATACATTGAGTACAAAAAAGAAAACGTTAAAAAAAGTTTTTCTACATATTTTTCTCGGCTTCCTTCGACTTCGTTTGTTAACATATGTTAACCTGTGGGGTCTTCGTTTATCAACTGCCAAAACAATAGATGAAATATTAACCGGTGTGACCAACTCATCATTTAACATACTAAAACAAGTAACATGTTTAGTTGGGGCCCAAATAACTACTTAAAGTCACAAATTCTAAATTTCCAAATTCCAACTGTTAATATTAATTCAATATTTCTACCTCATCGCTTTCAAACTAATAAACACATCATTCTAACATCAATTAACCTTCAATCCTCACTAAACTGAAATCGCCCAAGTTCAAAACCTAGGGCTCGAAACTAACAAAATCTAAAACAATACGAATCCGAAACTCAAACGAACTCTTGACCTTCACATAAATGATAAAACCACTATATATACATATAACATGCATCAATAACCATCTTTACATCAAAACTGTAGAACAGACACCAGATCTACAACCTCATGTCCCCAATCCAATAACAATCTAACATAAACAAAATAATAAAAAAAAAAATCAAAAAGGTTATAATAAGTTTTTTTTTTCATTCAAGCATTTGATCAACACTTGGTATGCAAACAAAAAAAATCTATGATTTGAGTGAAAAAAGTTAAAACAATCTTATGCTAATCGACCAAAAAGCTTTAGCAACGACCATAAACAGAAAAACAAAGAAAAATCTTTAAAAAAAACACTACATAAACGAAAAAAAACTTACCTTCAATTTCAACATGTGGAGACCTATCAACAACAAGTGGTAAATGTTGACCAAAAAGCTTTAGGAACCTCCAATCGTGACTCACCCTCACTTCCGACTGAACCTATACGACCTCCGCTACTACCGTGCCGTAACCGTTGACGGCAACTCACCACCAACAACCTCTGTCGTCTCTCCCCGTTTTTCAAGTACTAACGGTTTGTTGGATAAACCACAACTGACAATCACCATCTTCTCTTTGTATCCATTTGAGTATTTACAACAAATGGGCGTTGGAAAGACTTCGATTCCGGTGAACGGCGTCTAAAAAAAACTGATGATAAGGTTCGTATTTTCATTCTTCATCGGCGTTTGAAGTGGGTTGTGAAAAATCATGGAGAGAAGAATGATAAAAAATGAAGATGAATTTGAAGTAATATGAATTCAAAATGGAATTTTAGTTTGAAACTTAGAAAGAGATAAAATGCATTCAGAGAAAGAAAGGAAAAGGGAGAGAGAGAGAATGTACTTGATATTATCATGGGGAGGTGTGAAGATTGAGAGATGGTTGATAATTAAATTAATTGGAAGGGTAAAATTACCTTACTACCCTTATGATATTATTAAATTGGTTTTTGATTGTGATGATGTGGCTTGATTGTAGCCACAAGTTGGGTTTTCATAGTTTTACATATAACTTAGGTTTTCTATAGATACTTATACTATATATATATAGGGAAGGGTTATCTTGAGAACGCTAAATATCGCGAGAACCGTGAGAACAAATGAGAAAACCAATCAAAATCATTTTTTTTTCAATACAAACCTAATTATAATCAAAATACAACATTAAAAACGAATTTTTCTTTCCAAATAATTCATCTTTTTTTGCAAAAACACTTTTAAATTATCTTTTTACACATGTGTAAATGAAACAGTTTACACATGTACAAACAGTAAATTTACACATGTGTAAAAACAATTTATTTCCACATACGTTTAAATTTTTTACGTGTAAATTGTGTTTTTGGGATTGTATTTTAGTAATAAAGATAAGTGTAAAAAGAAATTTTTGATTTGAATGGTTTTAGATGGCGTTCTCGCGGTTCGCACGAAATATAGGTGTTCTCAAATTAATTTTTCCCTATATATATATATATATATATATATATATATATATATATATATATATATAGGGAATGGATATTGAGGAAACCCAAGTTATTTGGTAAACTATGAAAACTCTATCATAGTCATCCATCTCATACTATCAATGGTTGAGATTAAACCATTGTACTTCTCACTAGATATATTAATATTTTAATACACAAAAGGACCTTCAAGGGCATTTTGGGGACACAAAGAAATGTTCTCTTTCTCAAGTACTAGGTAATGTCACACACTCTCTCATACTTTTTCTTAAAAAAATATTATTATAATGGGTCATGTCACACCCTCTCTCCTAGTTTTTCAAAGTCAACATCACCATTCTCTCTCCTCTCTCCTACTTTTTCTTTAAGAAAATATTATTATAATAGGTCATGTCACATCATCTCTCACCTCTTTCCTACTTTTTGTTTAAGAAAAAAATATTATTATAATAAGTCATGTCACACTCTCTCTCCTACTTTTTGTTTAAGAAATATTATTATAATGGGGCAAGTACATGTGTTTAACATATCTTACCAGCCTTATGGAAAAAAAACCCTTAGTAGAGATATTAAACCTGTTAACATGTGTTAACCTATGTTAACACATATTATTATCTCTCTCCTCTCTCCTACTTTTTGTTTAAAAAAAAATTATTATAATGAGTAATGTCACACTCTCTCTCCTACAACAGGTTTAAGAAATATTATTATAATAGGGCAAGTACAAATAATGTGTTAATGTTGCATACGAGGGTAACATGTGTTAGTTGGTCATAAAGGGCTAACATGTGTTAGTCTAATCTGATAGAAGTTAAACCTGTTGCCCCCGTATACCTATGAGAAGATCTAACATTTGTTAGTATGTGTGGTGTGTGTAACATATGTTAAACTTGTTGCCCCCATATACCCCTATAGTTTTCACTTCTTAAGTTTACTAAGAAAATAAAGCACACAAACTATTAACACACGTTATTACAAAGTATCATTACAAACTAATGAACTGCATGGAAGGTTAACATGTGTTAGTTGGTCATAAAGGGCTAACATGTGTTAATCTAATCTGATAAAAGTTAAACCTGTTGCCCCATATACCCATGAGAAGATCTAACATTTGTTAGTATGTGTGGTGTGGTAACATATGTTAAATCTGTTGCCCCCATATACCCCTATAGTTTTCACTTCTTAAAGGTTACTAAGAAAATAAAGCACACAAACTATTAACACATGTTATTACAAAAGTATCATTACAAACTATTGAACTGCATGGAAGGTTAACATGTGTTAGTTGGTCATAAAGGGATAACATATGTTATCTAATCTGATAAAGAAAGTATTATTATAATGGGTCATGTCACACCATCTCTCTCCTCTCTCCTACTTTTTGTTTAAGAAAATATTATTATAATGGGTCATGTCACACCCTCTCTCATACTTTTTGTTTAAGAAAAGATTATTATAATGGGGCAAGTACAAATAATGTGTTAATGTTGCATACGAGGGTAACATGTGTTAGTTGGTCATAAAGGGCTAACATGTGTTATCTAATCTGATAAAGTTAAACCTGTTGCCCCCATATACCCATGAGAAGATCTAACATTTGTTAGTATCAGTGGTGTGGTAACATATGTTAAACCTGAATCATTGTCAACCTTTTTGTCTTTCTTACCATTCCTATTTTCACTTCATAAGTTACAAAAAAGAAATAAGTAAACATAGCATACAACTATTAACACACATTAGGTTAACACATGTTATTTGGTAACACGTGTTATTACAAACTATTGAACAAGAGATAAACCTACCCCAAGACATTCAAATCATAAGTTTACTGAGAAATAAAACACACAAACTATTAACACACGTTATTACAAAGTATCATTACAAACTATTAACCACTTTAACAAAATAAATCTAGTAACTCTATACATTGAGTACAAAAAAGAAAACGTTGTTAAAACGTTTTTCTACATATTTTTCTCGGCTTCCTTCGACTTCGTTTGTTAACATATGTTAACCAGTGGGGGTCTTCGTTATCAACTGCAAAACAATAGATGAGATATTAACCGGTGTGACCAACTCATCATCTAACATACTATACAGGAGTAACACATGTTAGTCGGGGCCCAAATGTGAACTTGTGTTAACAAACACAATTGTTACGATCAAAACCTATCGTGTAAACTTTCTTCATGACTCAAACACTTGACCAGTGTCGCCCTTCCTATCACTTGCCATGGTCAGATCTTACTTAAAATCAAGGTCAGATCCTTTTCTAATTGGACCACATAAATGACCAACATGGTTTAAGAGATAACAGCAGTACCAAATAACACATGTTAACCTATATTGCTCGCGAGTGACTCGGCTCGTTTGCACCCCTCGTGTCACACCCCAACCGATGGCGGAATACATCGGGGCGAGACTTAGTGGTAGATTGTTCAAAGACTTCATGACACTAGATTTTGTGACAATATAGTTTAAAAATAGAATTTCATTTATTGTCTAAAAATAGAATACAAGTAGTTCAATTAACGAAAAAATACAACAACAAGAATATGATAACTTGAACTAGAGTGAGTTTCTATGTCCAATCCTAAGTAAATTTCTTGAATGTCCTGCAATAAATATTTCCTGCAACATGTATAAAATATCCGTCAACACATAAAGCATTGGTGAGCATACTAGTTTTGACATACATACATAGTATAATAAAGTTTTGCTTATAGGCATATGCAAGAGAACCATACAAACGGTGACTAGCCACGAAGAATTTTGCTTAACATGACCCATGTAGGGGGCGGATAGCCAATCCTATAGCGCTATACATGCAAGGTGGGTTGTCAATTATATGAACATTTGTATGTTAGAGTAAATAATTCTACATAGCATAGCGTACAAGCATATAATAGACTTTAGATTGCGCATGATAGAATTTAGAATATGATAGACTTTAGACTAAGCATAATAGATTGTAGAGTTTAAAGTCGTTTGAGTTTTGATAGTGATACATGTTGAGCCCCAAAGAATAAAGGGTAAAAGGGGGACAAGTATGAACTCACATTTGGGTGCGTTTTAGCAAGGTTCCAAAAGAATGAGTCTTGTGAGATTAGTTCCTTAGCCTTGGTTAACTAGAATTAGAAAAAAATAAAATAAAGGGTCTTTGATTCGAGTTTAGGTTATAGATTCAAGAGAGTCAAGCAAGCCTTTTAGGCGAACCAAAACACAAACCACCATGAAGGTGATTCGGATGGTCATAAGAGTCAAGCAAGCCTTTTAGGCGAACCAAAACACAAACCACCATAGAGGTGATTCGGATGGTTATGAGAGTCAAGCATTGGTAAGGTAGGGATGTATCCACAAACCATTCCGAGTTATTAGATTAGTAGAGTTTATATAATTTAGTATTTATATAATATAACTTAGGAAGTAGGGTATGGTGACTTAGTTTGGATGAGCCTTGGCCTTCCTTTTGTCAACCATGAACCATAACACAAGTCCCTCCATCATTGAGTTGTTGGTGAACTAGTTGTTGGTGAACTTGGTTGGTATTATTAACAACCTAGTGCATAAAAGATAATAGAAGATGACCACATTTGAGGCCTCAAATTGGTGCCCTACTCATGTTTATTTGCCATGGCAAATAGGAGAGAGGTCCTAGAGGTTTCCTCAAAGGGTTTGAAGAAGAGGAGAGTGAAGAAAGAAGAGGAAAGTTGGAGTTTAAAATGAGAAAACTCACTTAGAAGTGGCTTCCAACACTTAGGATTTCTTGAAGAATTTGGAGGTTTAGAGAGGATTTGAGATTGAGCAAGTGTTAGAATGGGTAGGAAGTGATGTATTTATAGGTGAGGTAAAGTGGTTAGGTAATAAATGGAGTTAATAGGGTGGTTAGGAAAAGATTAAGTGGAGGTTAAGTTTGATTATTATAGAATAGTTCTAGTTGTTGTATTAATCTGTTGTGCCATCGATTAATAAGTTGCATTTGAAAATAAATAAAAGTTGCATTTGCATGTAAAAAAGGTTGCATCTTATAAAGTTGCATTTGATTAACATATGCAACTCTTTAAAAAATGTTACATTATCTAACAAAAACAGTTGCATTAACCCTAATGCAACTCCACCTAACGCAGCTTTTAATAAAAGGTTGCTTTAATCCTAATGCAATATTTTTAAGGCCTAATGCAACATTTTATTGATGTTGCATTAGGCTCATTTTGTTGTAGTGCGAACAACAATTCATGTTGTTTGTTATTGTTGTTTTGGAGATAAAAAGTCAAACTAACACTATAAAAAGTAAAGGAACCGAACAACAATTCACGTTTTTTTTATATGAAAGTATTTGTTACAATATAAATAAGGCTTGCAATCTGATCACTTAATTTATTTTGAAAAATTGTAATATGAATACTTCAAAAATGAAGTTAGTATCTTAATGATTTTCCATGAATCACTAATTCGAAAGCTTGGTCGACTTTGATGAATGGAAGCTCGTTAGTTCTAAAAAAAGATATGTTTTATTTTAATATATATATATATATAATATATTAAGATCTTAACTAAATGAGTTTCTTGTTATAACGTCTAAATTGAATAGGATAAATTATGATGACGACTCGTCATGAATGGGTAGGAGTAAAAAAACTAATAAAGGCAAACTTAGAATTTTGTTAAATATAGAATTTAAAATACATGTAAAATTAAAAATCACGCGATGTTACACCTCGAACAAAACCCAAATAACACATGTTAACCTATGAATTATGATGTTATATTTTTTGCGAATTAATATTATTATCGTATAATAAAATGAACCAAAACCAATTATGAATGAGACAGTTGTATGTGGAACTAAAAACCGAATCATTAAAATATATAAAATATTATTATCATACACGTCACGAGACCGAACTAATACCGTTGACGAACCCATCCCGAGACCAAGTGATTAGTCATCACTTGGGGACATGTATCAGCTCTTTGAGGGGGACACTTGCTCCTGTCTTTCATTTGACAATTTAATTAGTAATATTAATTAATATTAAACTCTCAAAAAAATTAATATTAAATGGTTAACTACACAGTTATTAAAATTAAAACCAAACTATCTTTAGTAGTATGGGATCGTTTAAAATATAAAACAAAATAAAGATATATTTTTATTACTTTACCTAAACTTAAGGGCTAAATGTGAAACTTAATAAATTATCAAGTCACCACTAACATCACCTCCATCCCCAAAACTCTGCAACTTACAGAAATATTCATGGAACAAAACACACTCACACCACCGAAGAGAGAGAGAGAGAGAGAGAGAGAGAGAGGAGCATGGAGGAGGGATTCCTGCCACCGGATCCGGCGGAGTTCGGCAGAAACGAACCCAAACCCCCACCCTTTTCCCTGATTGTGAACACTCCCACATACCTAGCTATTTTAGAGAGAGCGAAGCAACGAAGATGAAGAGAGTGAACAGAGGAGAGAAAGAGAGACAAACAGAGAGAGAGGAGGACGGCTGTGACGGCAGATGTTGGCAACAGACGATGGTGGGAGGGGCTGGAGTGACTGACAGAAGGCACGAGGAGACTCATGGGGCTTCACTTCAGGTCTGCACCAACCAAGGGGAAGGGTAAAGGTAGTGGTTGTCAGTGATGGTTGGTTAATGGTCAACGGTGGTTAGTAGGTGGAAGGATGGTGGTTGTTGGTGCTGGTAACCAGATGTGGGGGTGGTGACGGTGGTGGTTATACTTGTTGAGGGTTTATTGGTAAGATTGGGTGTGGTGATGAAGGTGATTTTGAAGTGGTTAGGTTCAAATGAAAATTCATATAGAGAGAGAGAGAGATAAGATATAAAGCTCTATTAAAAAAGACTATACTGACAAGAAAAGAGAGATGTGATGTTTGGGGGAAATGACTATCCTACCCTTATGTTATTATTATATTGGTTTTGGATTGTGGTGATCTGGCTTCATTGTAGCCACATATTGGGTTTCTAAGGTTTACCATATAACTTGGGTTTTCTATATATACTTATACTATATATATATATATATATATATATATATATATATATATATATATATATATATATATATATATATATATATATATAATACCCAACCCCCCTCCCCCCTCCCCCAAAACCGGTCGAACACCCCCCCCCATTATTATAACATTATTATTATTATTAATATTATTATTATTATAATTACTCACTCCTTCCCATAAAACCCCACCTACACCATCATCTTTCTCATTCTTACACCTTAACAACAGACACTCAAAAAAACCATCCAACTTCCCTCTTTTCTTCCTTCTTAGCCTATTCCACCCACCAACACCATAACCATCTTGTTTTGTTCACCTTATCATAAAAATAGACTCAACAACAAAGATAAATTGGTGTTTAGGGTGATTTGAAGCGAACAATCCAAGATTCTGGAGAGAGAAACATCAAAACCCACCACTTTCACAAGAGTTTATAAAGGTATGTTTGTGAACTAAAAACTTGCTTAAATCTTTAGGTATTTACTGTTTTAATCAAGTTTTCACCAAACAAAATAAGAATATGGAAGTGGGTTTTGTAAAATAAACAATGGTAGTAAGATAAAATGGAAATGGTGATGAAAAGATATGTGTGCAGTGTATATATATATATATGAACCGTATATACATGTATATATATGTATTTATGTGTGTAAATGAATACTTATGTGATTAAATGAAAGATGGAGCTTGGATCCTTTGATTTTGTTAACATGCAATAAGATTTCTAAAAGGGTTTTTAAATCTGATCTAAAAGGGATTTTAATGTTTATGATGGTCTAGATAGATGATATAGGGATGAGGTTATTGAAATGTGACTTGATTGAGTTGTAAGTTCATGTTTTTTGCTATGTTTAATGATGAGTGTTGGATAATTTTAGCTTATTAACAGATCTGATCATGAATATGTTTTGATAGTTTTCATAAGCCTAAAATAGTGCAAAACAAGTTTAGATCGAATCTACACGCTTGGGAGACCTTGCATGTACGATCAAAGCATGTTTATCGGCTTAAAACGCCAAGTTATGAACTTTAAAAATAGGTTTTCTAAAACTGAATTAAAACATGTTTTTGTAACTTATTTTGATGAGAAATAAAAGGTAACAAGGTATATGCGGAAGACCTAAACTAAAAATCTAAGTAGGTTGCGAAAGATGCGCGGAAACGCATGGTTTCGACAAGATTTGTGAGTCTAGAACACTTAATTTTAGACCTGATTTAAAACAGCTTATTAAGTGTCATAATGAGTGTAAAATTCTTTATTTAAGGTGTATGATATGTTTACCATATTAACAAATGCTTACAGTGCAAAACTATGTGTTAGAAGTCGCCAAAATGTAAGTTTTAAGGCGCGTAATTGCTAGAATATGTGGCTGATTTAGAGCAGCAAATTTGGTCTTGTTTAGTGGATTATATGCAGGTCCTAGGATGGAAGTTAGGTTCACATGACAAATATAGGTGGATATATGACATATACAACTTATATGCGAAGAAATTGCGAGAATGAACCTCATTATGTGCTCTAATGACATGATAACTAAGATTGGAAATATGAAACGAATTAGGTGTTGATATTCTACGTATGATGAATTCTTAAGAATGTTAATTGAAATCTAAACTTTCTATGTGTGACTCGTATTTACTAGTTGTGGCTACGTTTCGATGAGAACGGTCCCGCGTAAACATGCGTCATGACATGATGACAGCATAGGGCAATGCGTTACCTACACATATGTGACAATCTTATGGTAGGATTTATTATGATAGATTATGTGGTAAGACATGGATTGATTATGTGCATGGGCCTAAGGAATGGGTGATTTGATTGTGACTTATGTCTATGTGATGATTAAAAACTAAACCGGTTGCCGAGATCATCAAAGGGCTAATAGGGTACGGGTTAATGGAAATTAAATCGCTTTGGTTTAACTAATTCAAGAAAGTTGGGTGAATGACTTGATTAGACTTAGGATAAATACTGAGTTAGCATTGTGTATTATAGGGTGTAATAAGTAAAGGACTGTGGTTTGTCGGTCGCGTGAATTGCTAAATTAAGGTGAGTTCACGGCCCCTTTTCTTTTAAATGTTTTTGAACGTTTTTACAAATCGAGGATTAACATGCTGTATGAAGGGTAGGACCTGAATTATAGGACAATTGATGGCCCTGGGTAAGTGTACGAGTTGTTGCTGGGAGTACCTCGCTAGTCCTTCCGGACGGACACTTCCCTGCACGTCTTAATCATTAGCTCTTAAATTAGAGCCTCAGTTTATGTTAGTAGATCTATTGGGTTAACGCCCCTTTCTAGACCGGTAGAGCGGGTCTTATGGGAAAACATAACCTCACAAATTCCTCTTTTATTAGGGGTCGGGATTGGGAAAAAAATGTTATGGTTTGATTAAGAGCCCTAGGTTAACATCATACTTGCTAGACCTAGCTAGTCTGCCTGGTTCTCTTCGAGTTGTACTCTATCATACTCTTAAAATAAGATTATAAGTACGTATACATGATATGTTGCTATAAAACCTGTGATCTCGCCGACATTATTGTTGATATTTTAAGCATGTTTTTCAGGTACTGATGCTTAGGGGTTTTGAGAGTGAGTTTAGCGGGCACTGTGATGGGCATGATGTTGGGACCCTAAAATCTTAAAACTATGAACAATGTTTTTATTTTATTTATGAATAATCTGTAAAACATTAACTATGTAACTTCGCTTCACCTTGGTTATGACATGTTTTTATTAACTTTCTTAAGACCGGAAATGTAAATGTGTTAGGCTAGAGGGTGGTTGCAAGATTTCCATACGTATCTTCAAGTGTGTTGCTAAACTTTGTGGTAACAACTTCCGTTACCTCATGACTAGCTTTTCGTGTGCGCTGTCAGGGTGTGACAGAAGTTGGTATCAGAGCAATGGTTATAGAAAATTAGGAATCTTAGGTCTATACTATAACCATGAACGCTCTCAAAATATCCGTGGGATACTTTATAGGATTAGTATGCATCATGTAGAGTACCTTGGATATAGTGTCAAGATTTGTTATGTTGTGGATAGAGTACTATAAATTACATTTACGTGATTCTATTATATATACATACATATGCCCTTAGCTCCCGAAGATCATGACCTTGATATGCCCGGGGTAGGATGGTTGGTAGAGCGTGATGATGAGGTAGTGGTTGCACCAGCGGTTGTTGAGTCTGCGGTTGAAGTACCCGCTAGAGTAGAGCCTTTTGTTGCACCAGCTGTTGACCCTGAGCCTACTTTGATAGCACCCCTAGTCGGTGAGGCTACACTCAAGAGACCTATGGATATGGAAGATCAGTCGGACCTAAGAAGAAGAAGCGTAGAGCGGAGGCTAGACGCTGGGGTTGGTTGCCACAACAGTTGAACAAGTGGAAAAGATAGAGGGAATACCCCGTACTTATGAACAGGGTGGGCCCCCATCTGCTGCCAATGTACCTACATTGACAGGTGAGCCGGTAGCACGTACAGTAGCTACGCTGGCAGCACATGGTGCCCGTACAGATACCAGGATTACTACACTCCAAGGAAAGTATGTGAGGATAGACATGAGGGCATTGACCTTACAGCATAGGATGGATGGATCAGAGCACATATTAGATGACATGAATGAAGGGTTTGGTTCCCTTCATGAGCGGTCGGTGAATATGGATGGTCGAATCCGTTCTTTGGATGATAAAGTGGATATTCTGTGATTCATAGTGATGCTCGGGACCAAATGCGTTACAGGATTGAGAGGTTTGAAACGGATCTGGTGGACATGCGAAGAGATTTATCGGATATGAAGGAGAAGATGGCGGAACAGGATGTCAAGGCAGAGGAGATTGAAGCTAGCAAGGTTGGGTTTGGAGCAGCGTATGATAGATGATGAGGAGAGGTATAGTGCGGCTACGGCACTAACCATTGTGGTGTTGATGTTCATGGCTACTATCCTTCGTGAGGCAGGTCTCCATGATTTGTTTCTTTGTTATTCGGACCACGGGCATGTTAGGCCCTATGTTTTGGTAGGCCAGTTGGACGAACTTGTTATGACAACATTTGTTTCATCCCTTTTGTTTACTATCGACCTCCCGAAACTATGTTTATTTTGGTTGTATGATCTTGCGAACAATTGAGACAAGTTATTTTGGTTTTTGTGTATTAATTACTTGGTTTGGTTGTTCCATTTAGTTTATTTTATTTTATGTCATTTTTGAGTTGTGGACCATTAGTAGAACATGATTGCCGGGGATTATTTTCTTAAGTATAGATGCCATTCTAGAATGATTTTGATACCCGATTTAGTCAGATCCCAAAATCATTAGCCTATCTCTTATGTATGTTTTCTTCGAAATCATATAGAAAAGAAGGAAATCATGGCACCAGTATCGAGAAGGAACACGAAGGTAGGAGATTTTTTCCGCTTTCGATATAGTCAGAACAGTTGACTAGGATGATAGCGCAACAGGTGAAGTATGCCCTTGACCAGCATGAGGTGAATGCGGAACTCGGTAGCACTAGAGGGGGAGGCGCATTAGGTAGATATGGAGCGCAAGAGCAGGGCATGACCGGAGGTAGAATTGGTAAAGGAGTCCATATCGGAAGCTTTACAGGTAAAAGATGTTTGAGATTTGGTTTTGTTGTTTCATAAAGTTGTTATTTTGATCATATATGAAATAGTAACTTGAATGCACTCAAATGAAACAGGAAACCCAGAACAGGGTTGTGATTATAAGACATTTTCGTCTTATTATCCCCGTACATTTTCTGGAACTGAAGGTCCCTTGGGCATTATCAGTTGTATTAAGGAAATGGAGACGGTTATGGTATTCGGTAACTGCTCTGAATCTCAAAAGGTTAGGTATGCTATGTGCTCATTTCGTGATGACACCATTGCATGGTGGAATACTCAAGTTTGGACGCGCAATAAGGATGCGATGTATAGCCTTTCTTGGAATGAATTAAAGGAATTGTTGTTGGAAGAATATTGTCCTCGTAGTGAGATACGGAGGATTGAGTTTGAGTTATGGTCACTCTCTATGAAGGGAGCGGAGATAGAGGCATACACGTCTAAATTTCGTGAGTTAGTTAGTTTGGTCCCTCGTTTGTTTGCCTCTGAGGCCGCTTGTATTGAACAATATATGTGGGATTGACGCCTCAAATCCCTGAGATGGTACTTTCTTTGAAACCGACTACGATGCTGATGAACCGGTCGCCACGGGTCATACAAAACCTTAATTAACCTAAATAGCTAGGGTAAGTAGGGTATCGAATTCACGAGGAGCATGTGGTCAGGACTACACCGATTATTTGTTTGTCTAGTTTTTATAGAAATAAATAACAATACAATTATGAAGTTTTAGTTCTAACAACCTAATCTTTTTCTCTTTTATAGTTTTGGATAGATTGATATCAATACGAGCCACAAACAACTCGTACCAATAGATTAACTAAACTAAATTTATAACTAAAGTACTCACTCCCGGGATCAAATAGGCTGTTGTTGCCGGCACTGCTGCTTAATGTCATTTATTTATTTAGGGTTTCAATTTATTCTTTTATAATTAATGTATTGGGGATATTATCGGGGACCTTGCTTGACTTAATTGAATTGAGAATAATACTAAAGTTGCTGATTGATTACAGGAGTTCTTATATCAATTCTAAGAATCTTTACTAAAGCGATATATTCACAAGATGAAATCGGGTTAAGAAGAAGCGCCAATCTTTACTTTGAAGGGTGTGGAAGCATCGATGGATGGTGTGTTGGCTGTATATGGCCATGTGAATGAGCCTGATATCAATACAAGTGAGGCTTTTCCTAATACCTTTTTCTTAATTCGTATCTTGTAGCTCTTGGTTAGTTTTCTCCATATATTTTTTTTCAAATGTATGGTGTTTGTCAAGTGTTATGGTCATAGGGAGCCTCATTCGATGCTTGCTGCTATGTTTAGTGGTCGCCACACCATTAGCAAGGATTCTGAGAATGTAAAGTCAGGTGCTTTTTATTTGTCTATAATGTTGAGAAGCATATTTACCTTGGTTTTTGTTAAACTATTGGTCAAGTTTGAGGAATTATGTGCGTTTTCTTGAGTCTTGGTAACGATCATGCGGATTTGCTTCTGCGAAAAAAAGAACATGCTTTGAAGTTTGATCAATTTGTGTGTTCTTGCAGGGTATGTGTTTGTAGACAGGGATGGAAAACATTTTCGGCATATTTTGAATTGGTTGAGAGATGGTGTGGGTGTGGTTCCCAACTTGTCTGATTCAGAGTGTTCAGAGCTTTTGCGGGAAGCGGAATACTATCAGCTTCTTGTCGTCCAGCTTTGGTCCCACTGGTTGGTAGGGTATTGGTATCGCCCATGAGTTTTCCCTAACACTTCTTATGGTTAAAAATAAAGCAGTTTCCTTATGATTAAAATGTTCTCGTTGATCTCATTTCTTATTACAGTTTCCCTCTTATTTGTATATTTGTAATGTGTATTTGTAAAGTTGCTTGATGGGCTTTCTTTTGATATTCAGAAAAAGTAATCAGGCTTAAAACTAACTTTTGCATAGTAATATATAAAATAACCCTTTTAAATTGGATATTATATGTCAATATTTTAGGGATTAGTGGACGGGATAACTGAGGTCATGAATAGAAAGAAGGATGGAGAAGATACGGATACTGAATTAACGCGCACTGATATTATCAAATGTGTACAGTCTGAAAAAGTCAGATTAAGAGGAGTAAATCTCTCTGGCCTCGATCTTTCAAAGCTGGTATGATCAAATACATTTTTTATCATATAAATTTGCAAGACACTTGATAGATCATATTATGAATAGTATTGCAGACGTAAAGATCAAATATTGTCTAGATTTGTGTAACGTGTATTTTATGGGGGCGCCCTCCATATAGTATTGAGTTATTGTGAGCTGAAATGCTTTCTAACTGCTAAAGCACAAGTTATTTGCATAACAAAGCACAAGGGTTACAGATTCACTTGTAATGATTTGGGAAATTCATAAAAAAACAACAGTGATTTCACTTTTTGTTATTCTCTATGGCTTAATTTGTATGGAATCATAGTTGTCAATAGCAAATAGCGGACAATAGCGACAAGCTACCGATACGCTTCGTAGCGATAGCGATGAAATAGCGGGCGCTATTTCACACTTAGCGGTACGAACCAACATTTTTTTATGATGAAATGATACTTTTGTTGCATTTTATGAATTCCTGTTACTTGATTGTTTTGTTATGTAAAACCATTTTAAATTGCAACTTTTGTAGTGAAAATGTGATTACTTTGATTCTTGGCGAAATCAGCTAGAGATGAACCAATTGAAAGATGAAAGTATTTTTTTTGCTAGCAAAATGGGTCATTAAATTACACAGCGGGTCAAAATGGGTCACTCTTGTAGAACTTCATGTTATATTTTCCAGGTCAAAATGGGTCACTCATGTGAAACTAGCTAACATCATGTCACATTGCTCACATTCTTTGACTAATTTAATTTCTACTGCTTTTTTTTTTTTATAATCAGCATCTTTTGTTTGCTGTTATAAACAAACTATCATTCCTTAGAAAATAGAAGGAAAGAAGACAAGCATTCCAACCACAACTTCCAAAATTTGAGAGATATTAGACAAATAAATTCAAATATGATTGTTCTAGAATTGCTCACTGTTGTAGTGTAGTTTTCATTTGTTCTTTGCCACAACAAAGAGGTGGCAACCGGCAAATTGAGAAGGCATGTAGTTTTCATTAATTGTGCTATTTTAATTAATAGTATCAGATTACATGTTTTTACCCTAGCTGTATACTCTATGAGACCTAAAAGGCACGCTTCCCATCCGAATACTAGCTATACACTCATTGAATGGAATAAAATGTTAGAAACCCACAATGGGTTGTGGTTCGTAATATACAACAAATTAAATCTGATATCAATTGGAACACCCGCTGCAACGCGCGGGCATTCCCACTAGTTCATATAATAATTAAGGTGTTAGGTTACATTTTAGGAATTTCCGGACCATTTGTTAAACAAGTTACCCTTGTTAGATGTGGGTGACGACCTGGTTAAACTTGGAATTCTAGAAATTGTCCCAAGATGCCTGGTTTGGCATAGAATAATATTTTCAGAGTGAAAACAATATTGAAAACCAATATAGATTATAGTTGATGGCTTTTAAACCGTTAAGGTCTATTAGTTGCGTGTATTAGAGTTTAGCGCAAATTCAAGACCCGGTACGGTATGGAAACCTCTAAAGTAATAAATTAGCTAGGAATGGACATGGGTATATGGGGAAATATTATTATTGACCAAAGGGGTAAAAACCTTAATTTAATTAGTAGTAGAAGGGTTTTATAAAATGTGAGATTGTGTATTATGTTACAAGTTTTATAAAAAAAATATAATACCCAACCCCCCCCCCCCCCAAACCGGTCGAACACCCCCCATTATTATAACATCATTATTATTAAAATTATTATTATTATTATTATTATTATAATTATAATTACTCACTCCTTCCCCATAAAACCCCACCTACACCATCATCCTTCTCATTCTTACACCTTAACAACACACACTTAAGAAAAACCACCCAACTTCCCTCTCTTCTTCCTTCTTGGCCGATTCCACCCACCAACACTATAACCATCTTGTTTTGTTCACCTTATCATAAAAATGGACTCAACAACATAGATAAATTAGTGTTTAGGGTGATTTGAAGCCAAAAATCCAAGATTCTAGAGAGAGAAACATCAAAACCCACCACTTTCACAAGAGTTTATAAAGGTATGTTTGTGAACTAAAAACTTGCTTAAATCCTTAGGTATTTACTTTTTTAATCAAGTTTTCACCAAACAAAATAAGAATATGGAAGTGGGTTTTGTAAAATAAACAATGGTAGTAAGATAAAATGGAAATGGTGATGAAAAGATATGTGTGAGTGTGTGCCGTGTATATATATATGAACCGTATATACATGTATATATATGTATTTATGTGTGTAAATGAATACTATGTGATTAAATGAAAGATGGAGCTTGGATCCTTTGATTTTGTTAACACGCAATAAGATTTTCAAAAGGGTTTTTAAATATGATATAAAAAGGGATTTTAATGTTTATGATGGTCTAGATAGATGATACAGGGATGAGGTTATTGAAATGTGACTTGATTGAGTTGTAAGTTCATGTTTTTGCTATGTTTAATGATGAGTGTTGGATAATGTTTAGCTTATTTACACATCTGATCATGAATATGTTTTGATAGTTTTCGTAAGCCTAAATGTAATATCCTGTTTTTGTTATATAAATAAAATGTGTTGGTTCATATTTTTAGTGAATGAAACGTGTCATTCACCGTCAAAGCGAACCAATAACAGGTGAGATGGATATATGTGTATTTAAAATTTGTTAACGAGTAAGTGATGGTAGCATACTTATTTGAGATATGAGATCTAGGCGAGTAATCATATAATATAATATAATATAATATAATATATTATATTTGAACCATACTCCGTTTTTATTGAAACTTTGGTTAAAATGTAGAGAAAAATAGGTTTGTCTCAACCGTATATTCGAATTTTTTTAAGACGTTAAATTTTAACGAGTTATACGAGAAAGCGAGTGAAGCAGCTGAATTAATAATAATAATAATAATAATAATAACAATAATAATAATAATTTTATGTGCATGTGTGTGTGGTGATATAGATATCTTCAATATGAAGATTCCTTTTCAAGTTTTTGGCCTATTTTATTAGTTAAGTCGGCAGACAATCGAACCGTTTTATATATTCACTTCGAGGAGAACTTTGTGGCTACTGTGTTCAATCATACCATTTCATCAACATACAAACTTATAAGATCAGAATTGAACAGAATTGAAGTAGTTAGAAGTTTAAATTAGAAGTGAAGAAAGTTTATTCAGGTGAGTTACTTAAACTATTTTCAAATCTTGATACTTGCTCATAAAATTTTTTTGGTGTGATTGATCATGTATATGCATCGAACCATAGGTATGACATCCAGGGTATTATATATATTATGATGATCATTATATCCATGCGTGGACATACACGTACAGCTATATGGGGTGTGTTTTATGCTGTATGTGTGAATATATAATGCTTAGGCCGGATATATGATTATGTTGACATGCAAGGAGCTCATACTTGATCAATAAAATATTTATGTGGTTGTTTTACTGATGAGTCAGTTTATGTGGCTCACCAGCCGTATGCTGACGTATTTTTATTTCTCGAGCATGTATCTCAGGTTGAGAAAATAACGGGTGGGAGATAATAGCTAAGCGTGGGAAGACTGTAGATGTTGAAATGTTACTGTTAAGCTTTGTGTGACATGGGTGTACTTTCGTAATTTTGACTTGTAATAGATACATAAGTTATGTAATGAAAATATGTTTCCGCTTTAAGTTTGCGCCAACTGGTCACTGTAAGTGCCCCGACCTGGGCAAGGTGTGAGAAGTTGGTATCAGAGCCAGGTTTAAGAGATTTAGGTACTCGTAGCGGTATCTAGACTTAAACTAGGCCTGGTAAGCAAGTAAAAGTGTCGATTATTGATGTATTGCAAATTACATCGGTTATTTGTACATATTTTGCGTCGTTATCAAGTCAGTGTGTGTCGTTTATATATATTTTCAGTTTCTATTTAGTATTTTATGTGTCACAGGAATCCGGATGGCAAAAGAGGCAAATTTATGCATAAACAGTGCTTTACGAGGTCCCTGATGAGTCGCAGGTGAAAAGAGAAGATAAAAATAAACAAAATTGGAAAAATCATCCCGTCGTGTCACGCGACAGACTTCCTTGGAATGCGTCGTGTCACGCGGAGCCTTCCAGATTCAGCAAAAGTCAATTTTACCCATGCAAAGTTGAGATAATTACCCTTGCATACCCTCGTCAGCTTTGAACACGTCGTGTCACGCGACCACTTACCCAGGATCCCGTCGCGTGACACGATGGCTGTCAGGAAGCCCAAAATAGTGTTTTTTTTCAAGCCCAAATCGAATTTAAAAACCCTAGATCGTAATTTTAAGATTCATTATGCACTTTTGGATGAAAATAGAGCTGCTCAAGGTGATTCCAAGGCAAGGAAAGGGCAAGGTTCGAGATTTGAAGCTAAAGGATCGACTTCCTCGGGTGTTAATCATTCGGTTTAGTTGTTTCTTAGTTTTTTCTCATTCAAAACTCATGTTGATTGATATTATGAACCTTTAATTTCTGTTTTGATGATGTTTTGTGGCTAAACTCTTATAGCTACCTAGACTAAGACAAATAACTATGTTTTGATTTACGTTTTCTATGGTTTTTGGAACTTGTTTTGGATTTATGATTCAGTAAAAATTTGGATTTCTCTAGATCTGGTGTATGTGCGTATCTATTATTTTCTTATTGTCACTTATTCACTCCACTTGCACTTTTGTGAATGTCTTTCATGTATGGGTGCTAGTTAGGTTGCAGACTTTGTGTAGCAACTAGTTTATGGTCAATAGTCGCGAGTTTACCATAGGAGTGATATTTGGTGGTTAGAAGATTTTAGGTATTCTTCGAAGTTCAGTAGCTATGAGGTGAGGGCTTGTTGGTATGTCTAGGTTGTTAGATTGCTAGGTTAGAGGCTTTGTGAGAAGATCTGCCTAGTTTCCCTTACAATTCTTGCATATCAAGTTAGATCTAGGCTTCAATAATTACCCCTTGCACTTAGTGTAGTGAGGCTTTCGCGCTATGAGGTAGATTGTCTAACGGGTACTCGATCATAAGAGTTAGATAACCTGTGAGGGTTTGTACTCCAACCGGTAGTTTAACAGCACAACAATATTCTAGGTTTTCCCCTTGAGAAGGGTCGAGGGTGTCTAGTTTATTCTTGATGTTTAGTATTTTAAGATGCCGGTTCCAAAGCAGTTCCATAACCATAGAAGCTTATCAAGCATAGTTAGGAGTCTGGTCTAGGTAGTGTCTTGTCATATCTGAATTCAGCTCAGCTCAGTTCTCGTTTTTAGTTCAGTTTAGCTAGTCTTAGTTATTCTTTATTTTATTGCAATTTATTTTTCAGTAAACCCCTCCCTTTAAAATAATAAATTAATTTAATCAGTATTTAGGATAAGTAATCGAGTCTAGTTTTCGTTTTCCATTAGAGTCTCGTGGGTTCGATATCCAGACTTACTTTAGCTATACTAGAGTCGATAGGTTCACTTGCCTGTCATTAGTTTAGTTTTAGAGAGTCTAGAGTATTACTAGGTGTCTAGTTTTAGGTTTAATTTAGTTATTTTTTATTAAACTACTTTTAGCACATCAAGTTTTTGGCGCCGTTGTTGGGGACTCTTGGCGATTGCATTAATTAGCTTCGATTGAACTTATCTGAAATATCTGTGCTATTTGTTAGTTTCTTTTATCTGTTATTCTCTTACCTCTTTTATTGTCTACTCTGCAGTTTTATGCCAGTTACTCGTTCAAGGAGCAAGTCAGCTGCTGCAGTTAAGCTTGAAGAGGTAAGTTCTTCTAGCTCTAGTTCTTCTAGGTCTTCTAGTTCGTCTTCCCCACCACCCAGTCCACCACCAAACCTTCCCAAATGGCTTAACATCGCACTGTCCACCAACAATCCACCCTGGGTTTTACGGGAGTTAACTCCCCTATTACCATCCCAGCCATCAACAATGAGGGGTCCTGGCAGATACCCTCCTACATCATGACGGCCATTGGTAACACCTGTCAATTCCATGGCCGCGATGATGAGGATGCCCCAGCCCACATAGCCCGCCTGACTCGCATCCTAGCTACCTTTAAGCTACAGGGTGCCTCATATGATGCTAAATTCGTCCACCTGTTCCCCTTTCCCTTCCTGGTCGAGCCGCCACTTGGCTCGACTCTCACCCTACTGACACTTTTACCACTTGGGATGCCCTTAAAGAAGCTTTTCTGAATAAGTACTTTCCCCTAGCAAGGCCTCCCGCCTTCGTGATCAGATCCACTCATTCCGAATGGAACCTGATGAGCCTTATTATCTTGCATGGGAGAGTTTTCAAAACTTGCTTAGCATGTGCTCCCAACATGGTCTGACTAATTGGCCCTTGTAGAGAAATTCTACAATGGCTTAACTTATGAGGCAAAGAACCGTTTTGACACTTCTGCAGGCGGCCACATGATGGGTAAGAAAACTGCGGCCGAATGCAATGACTTATTTGAAAGTTTTGCCCAAACAGACTATGAGCTGCGGACTTTACTCAGGAATTCCATTCCTGCACCTAGTACCACCTCACCAGCTCGAGGTGTTCACAAAGTCACATTGGATACTAGTGTGGCTGCTGCCTTAGATGCATTAACTAAGGAAGTGAAGGAGTTGAAGTTGAAATCTGAAAAGTGTGAGATGTGTAGGGGAGGGCATGCTACTTCTGAATGCCCTTTGATTCATCAGGATGAGCAGGTGGATTTTGTAAGCGGTCAGAATCGCGGGTCAAATAACTCTTATGGAAATTCTTACTACCCAGGTTGGAGGAATCATCCAAACTTCAGCCGGAAATCTTCTGGTAATCCCCTGGTTTCTAATCAAACTCTTCTCATAACCAGGGGCAGGGTCAGTATTCGGGAGGAAATTCGGGTAGTAAGGTAGGTTCGGGTACTGAGGGTAGTTTGGGTAAAATAAAAGAGCTTTTAACCCAATTAGTAGCTAAAGATGCCCAGACCCAGAAAACTCTAGCAGAGCATGACACCTTGTTGAAAAATCACCACTCTGCATTTTTGGATCTTTAGCGTACTGTTGGTGATATTGCTAGGCAGTTGGAAGAGCGGCCCAAGGCCAGTTCTCGGGTAGTACGCAACCCAACCCAGTCGTCCAACTGAAAGTAGTCACCACTCGTAGTGGTAGAGAGGCAGAGAGAGTTAGTGAGTAGGTAGAGAGTGAGGTAGAGGAGCAGGTAGATGAGGAAATAGAGATGGAGGCTCCTAGTAGGGTGCAACCTAGGCTAGTCCTAGAAAGTACCCGCACCAAATAGTGAGCCTCGGATAGAGAAGGTTGTAGGTAGGACACCCACACTGATTAGGCCTACCCCTGAGATTGATCCTTCTCGTCTTCCATACCCAGCCCGCCTTAGGAACCAGAAATATGCTAAGGAGTATGGAAATTTTCTAGATATGTTTAAAGCAGCTTAAAATCAATCTCCCGTTCATTGAGGCCCTCCAGCATATGCCTAAATATGCCAAATTCCTTAAAGACCTTCTGAAAAGGAAAGATAGGCCGGGGAGGTCTCAAACATTCCATTGACTGCGGATGTTCTGCGGTGGTTTTGAACAAGCTACCGGAGAAGTTGACAGACCCCGGGATTTTACAATCCCGTGTATTTTTTTAGTGACACACTCAAACCACGCGTTGGCAACCTGATGCCTTATTTTCTTTATGAGAAACTAGACCTAGGTGACCTGACCCCAATGCGCATGACTTTACCCCTTACTGACCAATCGGTCAAATATCCACGAGGCATTGTGGAAAACTTGTTGGTGAAAGTTGATAAATTTGTTTTCCCCATGGATTTCGTTATTCTTGACAGGAGGTAGACGACAAAGTACCTCTAATTCTGGGCCGTCCGTTTCTGCGTACCGCCAAGGCACTCATTGATGTCTTTGACGGAAGATCACTCTACGCGTAGGAGATGAGACGGTCACATTTGAGATCGTCAAATCCATGAGATACCCTGGTAGTCAAGACGAGTTTAGCGGTCCCACTGACTCTGTTTACTTCATAAATTCCTTTATCTGTCGTGTGGACCGATGTCTTGATTACATATGTGGGGGTGATTTGGTAGTTGAAACCCATGATGAGGAGTTAGATTTGGGTGGGGAGGAAGCCCCTTTGTTTCTTGAGGCATTAGATATTAGTGAGGTTCGTGAGGAGAGGTGTAAACCTTCATTAGAGATACCACCACCTTTAGAGCTTAAGGTTTTACCCTCTCACTTAGAGTATGCCTACTTAGGGGAGAATGCTAGTTTGCCCCATCATTATTTCATCTAAACTGACGGAGGAGGAGAAGAGTCGGTTGCTTGATGTGTTGAAGGCGCATAAGCAAGCCATTGCATGGAGGCTCTCTGACATTAAGGCATCAGCCCCACTTACTGCACCCACAGGATACTTATGGAAGATGATTATAAGCCTGTGGTGCAGCCTTAGAGACGCCTAAATCCAAACATACAGGAAGTAGTTAGGAAGGAGGTTCTTAAGCTCATGGATGCTGGTCTGATTTATCCCATTTCTGATTCCCCGTGGGTGAGCCCGACTCAGGTTGTCCCTAAGAAGGGAGGGATGACTGTGGTCACTAATGAGAAGAATGAGCTCATTCCCACTCGTACGGTTACTAGTTGGCATGTCTGTATTGGTTATAGGAGACTGAATGACGCCACCAGGAAAGACCATTTCCCTCTCCCATTCATTGATCAGATGTTGGAGCGTCTGGCAGGGCAGCAGTTCTACTGTTTCCTTGACGGATTTTCAGGTTATTTCCAGATCCCCATTGCATCGGAGGATCAGGAGAAGACCACCTTTACATGCCCCTATGGCACTTATGCGTATCGCCGCATGCCGTTTGGGCTATGTAACGCTCCAGCTACCTTTCAGCGTTGCATGATAGCTATCTTTCAGGATATGATTGAGACATCTATGGAGGTTTTCATGGATGATTTTTTTTTCGGTTTATGGTAGCTCTTTTGATATTTGCTTGGTTAACTAGAGAGGATGCTAGAGAGATGTGTAGAGTCTAAGTTAATGCTGAATTGGGAGAGAGTGTCACTTTATGGTGACTGAGGGGATAGTTCTAGGACATAAGATTTCTAGGGATGGTATAGAGGTTGATAGGGCTAAGATTGACACCATTAGTAGGCTTCCACCTCCGACCAATGTCAAGTCCATCCGTAGTTTTCTTGGTCATGCGGGCTTCTATCATAGGTTCATTAAGGATTTTTCCAAAATCACTCGCCCCATGACCCGTCTTCTTGAGAAAGACGTTCCTTTTGCCTTTGATTAGGAGTGTCTTAAGGCTTTTGAGTGTTTGAAGGAGCGGTTGGTGAGTGCTCCTATCTTAGTTTCACCCGACTGGAGCTTGCCTTTTGAGCTCATGTGTGATGCGAGTGACTACGCATTCGGGGCTGTCTTAGGGCAAAGGCGTGACTAACATTTTCATCCTATCTACTACGCCAAGTAAGACCCTTAATGATGCTCAGGAGAACTACACAACCACCGAGAAAGAGCTCTTGGCGGTTGTGTTTGCTTTTGATAAATTTGGTTCTTATCTCGTGCTCTCCAAAACCACCGTCTTTACTGATCACTCGGCTTTGCGGTTTCTTTTCGCAAAGAAGGACGCCAAACCTCGTTTAATTCGTGGATTCATTTGCATTCTGAGTTCGATATTGAGATTAAGGATAAACGGGGAGCAGAGAACGTGGCTGCGGATCACCTCTCTCGTTTAGAGAATCCGAGTAGAAAGGAGATTCGTGAGGAGGCGATTGGAGATAAATTCCCTCACGAGTCCATTGATTTTGTTGAAGCTGAGAAGCAGGGTATGCCATGGTTCACTGATTTGGCAAATTACCTTGCTCATGGGATGTTGTGTAACAACCTGGGTCAGACCCCTGAAAATTTTTCGCGTTTTATCACTATCTCATAATAAAGGTTAACCAAATAAATATTAAAAGTAATATAATAAGCAAGACGTTTATGTGCGAAACTGAAAACCGAACCAAACGATATAAACAATATTATTATAATACACATTACAAGGCCGAGTTAATACGCATAAACGAACCCAAACCGCACCCGATCGGGATCAGGTGAGTCATCAAGAGGAGGACACTTGTCCTCCCCTTTCTTTTGACAACACACCCTTTTCCCTTTATTAAAATCACACACACATACATCTGTGTATGTATTCTCAACATCACACACACATACACTTTATGCAGAGAGAGAGAGAGACTTGGAGGATGAAAAGTGAGCCGAGCCTCCCTACCGCCGGCCACGGCTGATCTCCGGCGTCCCAGCCCCACAAACCACCTATCGCCCCTCTCCTCTCACCAATACATACACCCTACACCGATTATTACTATTTTAAATAGAGAGAGACGCAGATCTGATAGTGGGTCGGACAGAGGAGATAAAGGTAGGAAAGAAGGCAACCAGGGAGAAGATTAAGGAGGAACCATGGTGATCCCAGCGGCGGCGCCTCTGTTCCCAGACCACTTGAGGTAAAAACCCCCAAACCACCACCTACTCTCCTATTCTGATGCTCGTTGATGATGGATTGGTGTATGATTGTTAAGTAGAGTGGTTGTACAATAGGCGTGCTGGTAGGTATGTACAGGGGTGGTTTTGGAGGTTGAACTGTGGTGGTGTTACGGTGGTCAGAGGTTGGGGACAGGTTCAGATGGTGGTTCCTGAAGGTGGTCATGACTCGGTGGTGATGATGGATATTGGAGGTGGTTCTTGGCAGAAGGATATGAGGGTGGTTGTTGAGGCAAGTTATGGATATTGATTGTTGGAGTATAGGTTTGGGTTAAGTACTCTCGGGTCAAAGGAGGGTCAAACCTTGGTCAACATAGTGGCCAGCGACTAACATTGAACAACATGAAGCTTAACATAAACAAGAGGTATAATCAGATTCAATAACTAAAATAATTACCTTTAGTTATAAACTTTATAATATTATAGCCATGTGGGACTTGTCGAGCGCGTATGGACCGAGACCAAACCATAAGATAAATCGGACATTGTTTGTTACCTTGAACTTGATATTGGAATTTGAATGTTATAACTTTAGAACTTGGGGTAATGGAATGAGATCACGATACCTATGACTTAAGCGGATAATACACAAAAGGAAGTGGACACGACATAGAACACTTAGAACCTTAAACATTGTTACTAATTTGGAAATGGACATGATAACAATAGGTGTTATAATATAAACTCGAATGTTTGGATTAGTCGCATAAACCTTATATAACATGGACCTTTGGAACCTTTAGACACTTGACGCGTAGAGCCTTGTAAACATTATGTCTCAATACCTCGGACGTTTGGACTAGTCTGAACTATGGACCTTGGAGAATAACAACTCGGACATAACTATAGATATCAACATATATTAGGATATGTTACCAATCGACTTATATATTAAAAACGATATTAGTCATAACCTTTAGACAATAAGAGTAAGATACGACGTTTGGGAACCAACTATATTTATACATAGTCGGCGTCTACTAATACTTATGACAACTAGTACATATATATTGAATCTAGAAACCTTAGACTTGGAATGGAGATATGAGATCTAGACGCATATAACTTAAATGGATACTTGGACTTAAACATTTGACATGCGAGATATGAACTTCGGACAAATAGATGAAAGGAGACTTAGACAAATAAAAACCTTGGTAAAATAAGAACATGGAACTTTATAAATTATAAACCATACACTCGAGCTCGTCCCCACACGCAACCATAACGACTAAAACTGGATACTAATAATAATGTGTGTCGACATAGGGCCCAACCAGGAGGATGTCAGTATTTGATGCCGAGCACCAGATTTTATAAATGAGCTATGCAAATATGTGAGTTTCGTGAACTCCCCTCTTTTTATTTTTATAAATGTTTTGGGTGACGCATGCTTCTAAACTGTTTTGTACATTGTTATGGGTGTTAGTTTTACAGAGCGTGATTACCTGCTTGCTTGTTATGCGTATTGAACCATGCACTCATTAACTCTAGGATAGAGCCGACTTAATATATGGGTAGTACTACTTGGGGAATCCCCACGCACAGTGGTCCGGCCTAGACCCGGAACCCCCACTGAGACCGACGGGTCGTTGCGGCATATATTTTGCCATTGGGAACCTATGAGGCAGGACATAGGTTGAGAACTATGACAATAACGGGTATAGTTTATGTTGTTACATCTAGACATGGTTAGGCATGGGCTAGGTGCCAAGGGTTGAGTGGCCAGCTTGTAGAATTGTAACACCATAACTAGATAAACGTGTGTGAAAATGATAAACTTGTTTGGAATAACTGAAACTGTTTTGATAACTATTTTGGGCGCCTATGTAACTAAACACACGAACTCACCAACATTATTGTTGACCCAAAACCATTTTAAGCATGTGTTCAGGTACCGGCATTGGAGATACGAAGAATGTACGATTGCAACCCGAACGATTGCAACCCGAGTCACAACCAGTGGACGAACCAGAAAACGATCGAGTAACCATAGATATTACCGCGCAAGTACGATCAGGGACTAGATGTAGTTGATGAAATTGTAAAATATATGTAAATTGTATTAATAAAGATAGTTATTATTGTACCGCTTCCACTGTTGCTTGCATTCGCGTGAATGTTGTACCAATCTGTTATTTCGTCCAGGCCCCCTGTGCCGGGTTGTGACATGTTGGTAGTTAGAATGCTACTAAGTATGTGTGGATGACCCTTTTTCTTTTTAGAATAGGAAGTGATAGGATTTTGAGGAGATATGTTAGTAGAGAGGAGGGACTAGAGATTATTAGGCATTGTCATGAGAGTCTCTATGGAGGGCACCATGCTCATCACACCACTGCACAAAACGTCTTTGATAGCGGTTTTTATTGGCCTACCTGTGGTGAAGGACGCCCTCGATTTCGTGAATCGGTGCGACGCTTGTCAACGCACCGTAACATTTCATCCAAGGATGAGATGCCTCAAAACCCCATTCAGGTTCTTGAAGTTTTTGATGTCTGGGGCATTGATTTCATAGGACCGTTCCCCATTTCTGGAGGGAACCGGTACATCCTCGTGGCCATTGATTATGTTTCAAAGTGGGTGGAAGCGCAAGCTCTACTACTAATGACGCCCGAGTGGTGGTGAAATTTTTGAAGAAGTTGTTCACTCGGTTTGGTACTCCCAAAGTACTTATTAGTGACCGTGGTACGCATTTATGTAACACCATGATGGTAAAGGTGTTAGCGCGCTACGGGTCACTCACTGTTTATTCGACCGCTTACCATCCCCAAACAAGCGGTCAAGGGGAGAATGCAAACGAAGAGTGAAAAGAATTCTAGAGAAAACCGTTGGAAAAGTCGGAAGGATTGGTCCGACAAGTTAGATGATGCGCTTTTGGGCGTTTAGAACGGCTTATAAAACGCCATTAGGTACTACACCTTTTATGATTGTTTATGGTAAAGCGTGTCATCTACCCGTTGAGCTAGAACATCGAGCTTTTTGGGCCCTAAGGCAGTTAATCTTGATCTTACCGAGGCCTCTAGAGACGATTTTCCAGCTTCATGAGTTGGAGGAGCTTCGGGATGCAGCATATGCACGGTCGTTAAGCATTAAAGAGAAAACTAAGGAGTTGCATGATAAGAGGATCAAGAAGGTGAAGGAGTTTAGAAAGGGAGATAAAGTGCTTTTGTATAATTCAAGGTTGAAGTTGTTCGCAGGTAAGCTTAAGTCCAAATGGCAGGTCCATACACAGTTAATGAGGCTTTCCCATATGGCGCAGTCGAATTACTAAATGATGCAGATGGAGCACTTGGAAGGTCAACGTCATAGGCTTAAGCTTTATATTGAGGACCGTTAGACCCGACAGAGAAGGAGGAAACTCCTCTCGAGACCCCTTAGGATGAGAGATGGTTGAGCCTGGGAAAGGTTCCAAGTGTAGAGTTTGTAGAGGTTTATTTTCCTTTATTTTTTAGCTAATTT
>JAUTDX010004092.1:0-41159 GCA_030844895.1 Ambrosia x helenae
CCTCATTGTCACAAACCGTATCTATTGTTTGTCCATCATTATTTTTGTTTTTGTTGTTTCAACCGAGAGAACCAAGAACAGATCCTTCCGTGATCTGTTCCTGTGTGTATTGTTGTGTTTTTTTATAGTAATTTAAGTGTCTAGTGTGTATAATTCAGGACCAACAATAACTGTAGCTCAAATGAGAATGTTTTTTGTGTCGTGTTAGTTATGACTTATGACCTGTTTAATAAACGAGCAGTGTTCACCATTGTCTGTTTATTTGTTTGTTTATTTATTTATTTATTGATTTATTTCAATCAATTATGGAGAAACTGATTATGACTTTGAATTAAACTTGGTACAGGTGTGGAGTTAAATTTTGCTACGATGCGGTAAAAACAATGTGCCATTGTCGAGCTTCTATTATGGACTATGCTTTTCGTTCTGCTTCGTGATTATGGTTGTGTGTGCAGTCTTTTTTCTTTTTAATCCATGAAATGAGATATGATAGTTTGATTATGGTACTAATGTAAATAAAATTAAAAAAGAAGGAAAGTTTTAGCTCTATGTTGTGTTATATATGCTGTTTGGTTGTGGATGGAAGTGTTCTTGTGCAATTGCTTTGTAAGGGCTGCAAATCCTGGTTATAATATTTGTTTCGAACTTTGGTTGACTAACTTTGACCCGTGTTATCCTGCGAATGCCGTAAGTTGACCGGAAGAAGCATCGAGTGTTTACTTGAATATGAATGATCCATAGGTTTACCTTTTATGTTAAGAATTATGTGCTTTAAGTTATAAAAGTTTGTGTTTATGGGGAAATGAAACTGCAACATAGTGAAGCATCGAGTGTTCACTGTGTGAATGTGATCCATAGTTACATTCTTCTCAGATAACCTTTAGTTTGGTCTAGCCTTGTCTTTCCCTATAGTTACATCCGGATCTAGCCTTTTCAGAGCTTGAAATGAAACTGCAACATAGTGGAAACCCCGTTAGACTAGGGGAAGTGGGGCGGGAAGAGGAGGGGTGGGATGCTTTCCCGGGCGGGAACACCGTCCCTAGGGGCGGGAAAGGTGGGGAGGGTGGGCGGGGGGGGGGGGGGGGGGGGTTGCCGGGGGGGGGGGGGGAGTGGAGGGTGATGTGGCATCTTTTCATTGGCTGATTTTTTTTTTTTTTTTTATTTAACTCTAACACAATATAATATTATTCCTTTCTCCCCCCATTTCCCCCTTCCACTCCCCACAATTTTTTCCCCCCCACATGGGTCCCACAAGTGCCACATGGCGCTTCACCCCCCTCTTTCCCGCCCCTCCACTCCCTCTAGTCTTAGAAGGGGGTCCTGAGACCGTCGCCCCGGGGACCATAATGTGACAGCCATGTCAGTAACTCTAACGATGAAAGAGAAGGCTAGCCGTCATTTTAGGGGAGAGTATATGTTGGTGTCAGATCTCATTACCCCATCCAATATAATTCCAGGTAGACCTGGCAAAGTGGGTGGGTTGGGCAGGTTTGGGTCATAGGTTAGATGGTGTTTAAGTTAAGATGCTTTGGGTCAGGATGAGTTTTTTAAAAAAACAGGTCAGGATGGGTATGGGTTAGGATGGGTATGGGTTAGGATGGGCCAAAAAATAAAAATAAAATAAAATTCTAAAAATTAAAAAAATAAAAAATATAAATTTAAAAAATAAAATTTTAAAAATCGAAAAAAATAAAAAAAATTTAAATAACAAAAATTTTAAAAAAATAATAAAAAAAGGGTTCAGTGTCAAAATGGATCACTTCAAAAAAAGGGTTATTGGTTTATTATGGTTCGGGTACAGACAAGCTCAATTCAAACGGCTTGAAACTTTTATAAAAATGCTACAAACTTAAAACTTTTCTTAGAGGGTTTGTAGCATTTAGTTACAACGGCATGAGAACTTTCATCACCTGAAACAAAGTCATAATTCAAAAAGCAAAAAATACAAACGCTAACAATAAATGGAAGCACATCACACTCAATGTTCCATAATCAACATTGCTAATACTAATTTGGACACACTTGAACAAAATCAGCTAAGAAAATAATAATAATGATGATTGATGACATGAAATAAAAATGCAAGCCCGAGCCTTGTTTGGCCAAAATTGGAAGATGGCTCCATTATATTATTATTATTATTACTATTATTACTATTATTATATTATTATTATTATTATATTATTATTATTATTATTATTATTATTATGAAAAGTACGTGAGGCGAGAAAAAAATATTATTAAGTGGTGAAGGCAGCCACAAATAAAAGGAGGGGCAAGAGAACACAGCAACAGAAAAAGAAAGATACTATCAAGAGGACTCGACGGCAGAAAAGAATAAAGGAAAGGAGCCGGGTCACCATCTCGGCATCTCCACCACACACTTGCTCGCCACCACCAAGTGATCTCATGATATGTTTGAGAAACACATCCTAACTTGCTAATGGATCAAAGTTGGATATTGAAAACCCATCCAAAACCCATCCTAACTTTTTTTTATGGTCAATCCTAAGTTATCTATTGAAAAAAAAGCCCATATTGATCCCATAAAGACATAGATGGGATTTTTTTACCAGGCCTAATTCCAGGGGTGTAAACGAGCCGTCATTTTATGTTCTAATCCCATATAGGGTATGTTTGGCAAAACTAGCTGGTAGCTGCAAGCTGGTAGCTGGAAGCTTTTTAAATATATTTTGGTGTTTGGCAGAGTAGCTGGAGTTTTTAATAAAATGTATTAAATGACCAAAATGATCATAATTAAAAGCTTGGGAAAGAAGGTTTTATTTTTATTTTTAAAATATAATGGATATTTGTATCATTTACTAATTAAAACCTTGTAGCTAGTAGAGTTTTTACTTAAACTACTAGTAGTATAGTTTTTTTCACTATAGATGTTTTTTCTCCAACCTAAAAGTTTCCAGCTCCTTCAATCAAACAAGGCTTTTTATTGAGTAAGAGCTTTTTCTTAAAAGCTTGAAGCTCCTAAAAGCTCCTTGCCAAACATACCCATAGTTTACCTGAATAGCGAGTATAATATCCTAAAAAAATCATATGGGGTTTTGTAATTCGCACGTAATGTTTTTGGTGGCCTGACAATAATACATTATATATATAGTCCTCTTAGACTATGGGGTGTGGTTCCCCTTCCCCCTTCCTTCCCCTTGTCCACATCAGCGCCACATCATCTTCCCCTTCTCCTCCCCCTTCTAGGGGAAATGGTTCCCCCTTCTTCCCCCTTCCCCTTTCTTTTTTATAATAATTTTTTAAATATAAAAAGACAAAAAAAAAAAGAGGAATCAACGTTAGAAAGGAATCAAGTTTCAAAATGGTCTTGGAAATTGGGACGGGGTGGACGGGAGATTTTTCCCCGAGTTCACCGATGTTCAAACGGGGGGGCGGTGTTCCCCGAAGGGAAAGCACCACGTCAGACTTCCCGAGCTCTTCCCCTTCCCACACCCCATAGTCTTAAGACATTAGTGTTTTCATGACATGAGATGATATTTTTTTCAGTGGGGATATTTATAGACTTCCCCCTTGGTTGATTAGACATCCCATTTTAACCATATACGACGCGTAGAGGGTTCTACGCATCGTAGAGGAGACCTTTACGACGTGTGGATGTAGTACCTTTTTTATAACATTCTCATGATGCTCAATTAACTTCATTCTTTCGTATATTGAAGCAAATTAACACCTACACAAGGAAAAATGCTCCTCCTCCTTAGCTCCACCCACAATCCTTGATCACTAGACGTTATAGATAACATTGTGATCAAATGATTATCAAATGCAATAAGTCAAACGCCAAGGAGAGGGAGATGAGGTCAGCGCTAAGCAAACCCTCGATACCATGGAGACCCTAAGGGCTCGGTTAGAGTTGTGTTTATGATCGTTTCATTCTTTTTTTTTACTTAGAAATGTATTTACTCCTATATGGAAATATAATGTTTTCAAATCTGAAATATCAAATTTTCAAAATTGCAAATAAAATAAGGTGTAGCATCCATGGTTTGTTGCTAGGATTAATTGGTATCTAATGTCATTACATCCCATAAAAATTGGCCCCTCGCTGTTAGATGTTTGCCCATTAGACTTGTTTCGCCTTTGCCTTTGGTGTTCTTTTTTATCTTTACCCATCTTACCAAACTACATATCTAAAAGCCACCTACATTTGGACTTAGGTTGCGGTGTAAACGATTAGCAACGGCTCGAGAGTTACTCGGGATCGACCGGTAAAAAGTTCGAACGAGCCGAGCCTTAAACGAGCCCAAGCCCGAGCTCGAGCCTAATCATGACTTGTTTAGTTATTGAGCTCGAGCTCAAACTTTTCGTACAAAGCCCGTTTAGACTCGTGAGCGTAAACAAGCCCATACAAATTTATTATTATGATTTTATATATAAAACATACCTAATATTTAACATCGGCGAGCGCGAGCTTTTACTCCTTTAAGCTATCAAAGCGAGCTCGAAACGAGCTTTTAGCCCCTTTAAAATTGTTTCAAAATTCTTTCGAGCCGAGCTCGAGCTCAAATATAGGCTCAAACCAAGCCGAGCTCAAGCTTCATAAAAACATTACGAGCCTAGATGGACTCGGGCTCGGCTCGACTCGTTTCTTAGGCGATCATTCCAACAGTGACTATCGACTATAAGAAATTTACAACAACAATTTATATATTTCATTGAATTTGATTGTTTTTTTTCACAAAAGTTTATTTAATAATATAATTCCTAAATATATTATTAAATAAATTCAAATCCCAACCGAACCCTGGATTCCACTAACCGATCACCCTTTTCCCGCTTTATGCTATCCGATTCGTTTCGTTCCAATATACTACAGAAGAATAAAACAGTAACCAACCCAATAAGCAACCTCTACCAATAAAACTCCTCCACGTGTCCTCTCACCGTCACTAATTACTCTCAATAAACAACCGTCACCCTTCACGGCTCCGATCAAACGAGTTATGAATCACCGATTCATTCTTCTCCTTTTTGTTTCCTTCTTTGCACTTTCCTCTTTCGTCTCCGGCCACATTGACAACAGTGATTTCGCCGGTGATGACGTCATCATCCGTCAGGTGACCGGAGACGAATACCAGCCGTTGAATTCGCCCGAAGCACCACTTCAGCGAATTCAAGCGGAAGTTCGGCAAATCTTACGCCTCACAAGAGGAGCATGATTATAGAATTTTCGGTTTTCAAGGCTAACATGCGCCTGGCAAACGTCACCAGAAGCTTGATCCAACGGCTGTGCATGGTGTCACTAAGTTCGTTGATATGACGTCATCGGAGTTTCGAAAGCGTCTTGGCTGAGATCACGTTTACGTCTTCCTGATGATGCCGGAAAAGCTCCGATTCTTCCGACGACTGATTTGCCGGAGGAATTTGATTGGAGAGAGCATGGTGCTGTTACTGATGTGAAAAATCAGGTATATTATAATTAACTTCATGTAATATACGAGTCGTAAATATTCAATTATGTGTGTATCATTGTATGTTTAGTGTAGGTAATAGTAGGACACTTTGAATTAATAAGTTATGAAGGAACAAAATTGAAGAATCAGTATTTCAGTGTTTTTGTTTGTTATTTGAAATTGTGAATGTAATATTTAGGGTGTGTGTGGATCATGCTGGTCGTTTAGTACGACTGGGGCATTAGAAGGTGCGAATTTCATTGCTACAGGGAAGCTTGAAAGCCTTAGTGAACAGCAACTTGTTGATTGTGATCATGAGGTTTGATTCTTCATGACTTTGAAGTCTTTTATTGTTTGTGTTTGTTGAAACCACACCCAACACGAACCCGAGACTTTAAGAAATCATAAGCAAAGACCAGTCGATACAGGTGTGTGGGTCTCAGTCTTTTTGGGGTTGCATGTTGGGTTGGTCTATTTGGTTATGGGTGAGGATGGGTCAGTTTGGTTATGGCCTATGGGTAAAAAACCGAATCTATAACCAATATTTCGGCCTTTTAGATCTTCATATCCGATAAATTTTGGTTATAAATGATTCGGTTAATTTGGTTATATGGTTAATTGACTGACTTTGGACATGGGGAGTTTATATACTCTCAATTGATGAACTCAGCTATATCTTAGGTTATAAAATATTATCACCAATGTTTTTTATTCACAAAACAGAAAAGCAACAACTAGTATGTTGTTTATAATACAATCATAACATTTTTTTTATCCATATGTAACATGTTATTTACAAAAAATAAAAATTTTAACTTGGTTATGGTTTGGACTCTTAACTCAATGATTAACATTTTGATATGATTTGAAGTGTGATCCAGAAGAACTAGAATCATGTGATTCCGGGTGCAATGGAGGTCTTATGAACACTGCTTTCGAGTACACTCTCAAAGCTGGCGGGCTTATGAGGGAAGAAGACTATCCGTACACAGGCACTGACGGCGAAGCTGCAAGTTTGATAAAAATAAGGCTGTAGCATCTGTCCGTAATTTCAGTGTCGAGTCCCTTGACGAAGACCAAATTGCTGCTAATCTCGTCAAACATGGCCCTCTTGCTGGTATGCATAGGTTTCATTCGCATCTCCTTCAATATCTACTAATTTCCTATCAATACCCTCCTAACCAATAGGATCAAGTGAAAAAAACTTGCGTTGGCACGTAGCCTTTAAGTGGTTTAAAGGCAAAAACCAGTTGAAGTTGCATTCGAACATGAGCCCTTGTTAACAGGACCCATAAGTTTCATTAATTTTACCCTTTTAATGATTTTGTTCATATGCAGTGGCTATCAATTCGGTTTACATGCAAACCTATGTTGGGGGAGTATCTTGTCCGCACGCATGCTCAAAGAGCTTAGACCATGGCGTGTTGATGGTCGGATATGGTTCAGGTGGACATTCACCTAATAGAATAAAGGACAAACCATATTGGATCATCAAGAATTCGTGGGGCCAGAATGGGGAGAAAACGGATATTACAAGATATGCAAGGGACATAACGTATGTGGTGTCGATTCCATGGTCTCTACCGTTGTTGCAGTTGACCAACACTAGTACCGTAGTTGCAGTTGACCAATACTAGTACCATTGTTGAGTAGTCTACAGCTATATAGAAAGTGCTTATCACTCACTCCTTATTGTTGTTGCTAAACACATCTAAACAGTTTGTTTCTAGTCCTCCACAACATAAAAGAATTTACTATAGATAAGGGGAAGAAAAAGAATTCACAGAAAGAAGGAAACTAATCTCAAATCAATAGCTAGTTCATTAACGATCATCTCCTTGTTAAGTACAATCAATACAAATGACTAGTTACGCTTACGACCATCACATTATAGCATTATTACAACATGCATCTCACTCGAATCCCCTATATTAATATGAGGACAAACTAATAATCAAATGCATGGATTACTCAAATCAAAATTCAGAGACGACACTTGCTCACAAAATACGATTTTTCTATTTTGAACGTGTAAGTTATACGATTTGTTTTTTTTTTGAAAGTAGAAGACTTAAATCTACGCAAAATCTTTTTTTTAACTTTTAATAGTGCTTGTGTGATTCTACAAAATCACTTCAAATCAACGGAGAAATTTTTCATTAAAAATAAAGGATAAATTACATAAGGACAGTAGGTAGGCGGGCAACAAGCTGCGACGCCACCCCTTTCTGGATAGAAAATCCTAATCTACTAAAAACAAACTCCCGCCCTTGAGGGGTGGAAAAGTTGCTGTGCACTACCCGCTGAACCCGAGCCGAAAACCGCACCGCTTCCGGTGTCAAGAAACCAAACGTGTCAAAAGCCAGAGGGACGAAAACATGTTGATTAATCCTCACATGCTTTATATAAACAAAAATGGCCATACATCAATTTTATAGTTTATCAAAAGGCGATTTAAAAATTAAGTTGTCCAAAATGAAATTTTGAATGACATACTGATATTCCCTTATTATTGTGAAAATAAATATCTACATAACCCGGCCCAACTTTGTCTAAAATTTCTACATGTTTTTTAAACCGTTACCATACATGTTCAAATCATTATCTCTATCGTTTATCCTACTTGATTGCATCTAAACCATCCATTTGTTTGGCAGTTTGACCGGAAAGTGCCCAACATATCTACAATTTGGCCCAAATATGTGGTATCCCTTCATTCATAGGCATAATATCTGATGTTATGAAGGATGTTTGCTTTAGTTTTATCTGACTCGTTTGAAACAATACTACTAGTAAATTTGTGCCCAGTCCATTAGCTCGTAGTAGAAGCAATGAACCAAGGTTTCATAGTTAAAGTCCAAAAAAAATAAACACAAACAAAAGAAAACATATTTGACGCCAACGCTCGGCTTCAACCCTTTCATTATTATAAACTTGACTCGACAAATAAAACTAAATACATAACCCTCTATTTATACTAAACTTTTCATTAGCTTCCTCCGGTTTTACCTGATTCGTTTAAAATAGACTGGTCCATTAACCGGTAGCACAAATATTTCTCTCTTTAATTCATTCGGTCTGGTTTTCAAAACATAATGTTTACAAAAACCACCCAAATAATCGAAGATTTGTCATTGATGATTGAGAAAAACCAGAATAAAATAACCACATGAGTATTTGAAGAAACAACTTGCAGATCAGATAATTCATATGCACATTGCAGATCTAAAACCAACTTCATCTCCTAACTTTAACAATGATCAATTAACCCTAAATTAACTTCTGTACATTTCAAATAACAGTTCAGATCATCAAACCATTCAATTCCATACAAATGAAGCATCAAATTCACACAACCGAAACCATCCAGATCGAAAATTACCAGACGAGATTGTGCTTCATTCCTAACCCATGCTTTCCATGAACACATCCAGGCTTGCTATACTGATTAACCAATCGTTTCGATTTCTTCATCTTCGGATACACTCTTTTCCCCAATTTCCTCATCCTCTGCCTCTCGAATTTGTTATTCAACCATTTCGGCACCAATTCATCGTCCAAATCCTCATTCTCATCCTCCTCATCATCATCTTTTTCATCCTCTTCATACGGATCATCTTCACCGTTGATCAAACCACTGTCTTTAACAACGGAAACATCATCAACCGTTTGATGAAGACTGTGGTCGATTTCACATGCATTTTTCACTTCCTGTTCGAACTAATAATCTCAGATTTCACTCAACTCCAAATATCAAAACACAACCGAAAATACCGATACCAAACTGAAATTACTGATACCGAATCTTTGGAAAAGTGATTATCGGTACGTTACCGTATATCGGCATTAGGTACCAAATGTTCATCCCTAGACAAACAAAAAAAAACACACATACGGAATGCTTGAAAAAGTGGATATCTCAAAAAGTGGGTATCGAATACCGTGCTAAATCTATCGGTACATGTCAGTATATCGGTATGAAATGCTGGTCCCTGTAAATACCAAAACTACCGATACCGAATTTTTGAAAAAAAAAAAAAATGGTATCGATACAGGGTACCAAATGCTTAAATCCCTATAAATAATAATATAACAATAAGTAACAAAATAAAAAAATAAGAAAAACTAATTACTGTTGGATATTTTAGTGTAATTGGATTGACTGTTTGATCAATATCTTCATAATAAGACATCATATAGGTATGGTGGTGCTGAGTGCACGCCTATATGAATTTATTATGAACTTAGGGGCGAAGCCCCTAAGAGACGGGGGTCCGGGGGCAGCGCCCCTGGAGCAGGGTCCAAGGGGCGGCAGCCCCTGGCGGGGTCCAAGGGGCAGAGCCCCTGGCTGGGGTTAAGCTGCCTATTAGGCAGTTAATAACCCTGAAAATTCGATTACGAATTCAAAACATTGATCAAAACTCTCTCTGGTTCTTCTCTCAAATTCACATACAGAAAATTCTCAATCTCTGATTGTATCCGATTGAATATTCGATTGAACCGTCGAATTGATTCAATCTGAAAGCGATTACGTGCCTTCAGAGATTTCTGATTATCCGGTTGTTCGTTTGTGTTACTGAAATCCCCAACAATTACCTGATAGTAATGACTGATTTCATCAACAAGAGACTGCATAGATATATCAGAACACGGAGATCCATACGTTTTGTTCAACAACATCAGACACAACCTCTTCTTCTTGTTCGTCGTCGCTGACGTCATCGTCGGTGGTGGTGACGTCACCGTAGGAGAAGTTTTCTCCGTCGTCGGAATCGGACGGATCGATGACCTGCCACGAGTCAGAGTCGGAGACTTCAGCGTCGATGGATTCGAAGGGTTCTCCGGTGAAAGATGACGTCATCACAACAGAAGATTTGTTGGCCATTGTTATTATACAATTTAAAACCTGCAAGTTATTAGTGTTTTTTTTCCGTTGTTGCTTTGAAGAGAGGGTTGAGTGATAAATAATATAATAGTTATTGCCACGTGTCGAGTTTTTATGGAGTTTGGTCTATTTGGATCTTTCCTGTATTTCTATTGGTTGGCCAACGTGTTCATTATTTAAAACCAGTTTATGATTTTTTTTTTGAGCTTAATTGCTATTTTCCTCCCTATAGTTTTGGAAAATTGCTAAATCTGTCTAAAATCAAAATTATGTACTATATTTATCCCCAATGTTTCTTAAAATGTGCTAGATTAGTCTGAAATTCTAACGACATTAAATTTGATTGTTAACTTTAGACTGATCTAGCAATTTCTCAAAACCATAAGGATGAAAATGGCAATTTCACATTTGTATTTTCTTTTTCATATATTTTAATTAAATAATAATTTTATACTTTTTAATCATTACATTTTCTCTCTCATGCACTCAGAGACCCTTCAAAAATATTAAAAAATTAATTGAGAGGAACCATGTTCCCTCAAATATATAGATAAATAGAGAAACAACTCGTTGCCACAACATCCACCACCGGATATCACCGGCTCTCCCTCGTCTCACTTCTCTCATTCGGTCTCTCTGGGTCTTGGTGATGTTTCTCTCTCTGTCTCTAAGATTTGTGTCAATAGCTCATGTGGTGGTCGAGGCTGACGAGGATTAGTGATGGTGGAGAGTTTTCAATAAAAAGGGCATATAACACAGGTGTAATGATAAAAAATTAAAAAATCAAATAACATGAAAAAATTACTATTTTACTCATTCGATCAGAGAGTGTTTAAAGTTTGTGTGATTTGAAAATGAGAGGGAAAATAGTGTGACTTTTAGTTTAATTTGATGGATGGAGATGGGTGTGGGATGTGAATGCTCTTATATATGTATATATTGTATATCTATGTTTACCTTATTAAGGAGGAGAGATAGCTAGAAAAGTAATTTTACACCCATTTTAAGATGGGATATCAAGAGACTCATGCTTTAACATAGATATGTCATGTAAAACTTTCCCATAATACCCCTTATTGCATTATGCACTTGTACTATAACTATAACTATATAAACTTATCCCACCGTTACTTTGCTTATTATTCTTGCGCCACATTTGTTCACACACCTTTCCAACTTCTCACATCTCTTACCTAACAAAACAAAACGCACCAAATCCATCAATATGGCAACGATTGACCACACTAATCTTAATGCAAAAATGGTAATATTATTTTTTTTATATATTAGGTTTTGCTCAGAGACATGGTACCTATAAATCAAGCCTTGTTTTACAGTTTGTTGAAGGCCAATTTCTTGAATTTCAGGTTAGGTTTATACATTTTTTTTCACTATACAATGATATTTTACAAATTTTCTAGCAAGTAATATGGCCTTTACATTTTCATTACTCTATTTTGTATTAATATTTGATAGAAAACTGAATCCGTTTTCAAATAACAGTCTTGTATTTTCTTTGAATGGTGATGCGTTTGGTAATTATAGGTTGTCGTAATTGTTTTGGATACTCGGTTGTATTTGTTGATTAACTTGATTTTGTCTTTGTTGTAATTTAACTTTAGTACGCCAGGAGATGGAGCTGGGAGTTTACTTGCTTTTTCAGCGTCCCTCGCAATAGAGTCGGAAGGTATATTTTAAGTCAGTTTTTTTTTGTTTGCATTCCATTTATATATTTTGAAATATTTCGTATCATTTTACTGTTGGTAATAAATCATTAGCGTTCTAGAAAGAAACTCTGATGTGCGTCAAGAAATGGAATCTATGAAGGTAAACTGAATAACCAAATTTTAGGTTTATATTAAAAATTAACTCCTTATCTTTACAAGAATCTGTTTTGCTTTGCAGAAGATTGATGAGTGTGTTGATGACACAGAAGCAGATGTCGATAACCCTGTCCTCAAGGCTAAGCAAGATGCACATGTATCTATCGACAGTTGATTGTAGCAAAGTTTTTTTGTAAATGACACACTGAAAGCAAATATATTGAGGTTTATTTTGTAATTTCAATATCACACAAATAAGCCTAATAAAACCTTTTTGGTTATTTCATATACATCGTTTTTCATTCAAAGACAATGGAAGGAAGACAATGTGTTTTTACACTTTTCCTACAACTTGGTGGGCTAACACGGCTACGTTTGTGCATTGTTCAAAAAAATATATTTATCTTAACCGTCCCGCAGCAACGCGCGGGTTTCCCACTAGTAATATAATAATTTATTTGTACATTTATTTTTTTTAAAAAGGTATAAAACATTGAAAAGAAAATACAAATATGGAATTGTTGTTCCTCTCCATTTATTTTTTAATATTTTTGAAAGTCGTTGTGAGAGAATGAAAAGAAAATATAATAATAAAAAGTTATAAAAAGTTATTTAATTAACAACAAAGGACCCCGATCGGATGATTTGGTCGTCAAAAATGTTAGTCGATGAATCCACATCATATGAGGCGTGGGAACGGTTAAGCGACACTTTGTGAACAACAAAGGACCCCGATCTCAAGCCCTCCAACATGAACTAGCAAACCTTAGCCTTGCCTCTATGCCCAACCTCTAAGCTTATTGCTAGAAAATCCGCGACTTAAGGGACCAACTTGATGCTTTGGACTTCACCATGAACAATCAATAACGCACCCTCCACCTTGTCAAAGGCCTTCCACAAGAGTATGACACAATCGCTTCAATCCTAAACAACATTCTTCCACCTTGGGAGGATGCTATAGAACAACTTATTTTTGAAGCTGGCCGAATTAAAACTCGCAATGTTGTCACAAATAATCATGCTCGTGTCGCTGCCATACCACCATCCAATGACCGCAACTCCTATTCCCTAACCGCCCAAACCCAAAATAACCGAAACCCACCAACACAAAATAACCACCCAGCCCAACAAAACACCTACACTAGTCGCGGCCCATCCCATAGACAACCCAATAACAACCGGCCCTATCATAACAATGCCCAACCAAACTACAACCGAACCAGCCGTGGCCCAACCCAATCCAACTACAATCGCAACAATCCAGCCCTTACACAACAGTCCTATAACCGAGCCTTTCAACCCCCTCCACCCTATCCAACGCACCCATCTCAACAACCTTACTACCCACCCTTTTGGGCCCCACCTTATTAGACACTGATGTGTCCTGATTATAGCATATAAAACCTGCATAATTAGTCTCATAGTAGGGCAGAATTGCGGCTTAAATTACTGATTTTGGCTGCTTAATCGTTCCTATTTGTATGTTTTAGGAAACTGGAGCTACACACCGAAAACAAGTGATTTTTGGGTAAGAACAGCTTAAAAACGGAGATTCCTAAGGATACGAGACTCGCAACATGTTCCATGTATGTGTGGAGACCCTTTCGGGGCTTAAACGATAATAAAATCAGCCCAGGAAGACAATGCAGCAAAACTCGGGAAGGAATTGAAGACTTTGAAGCATCATTGCACATGCCGGTGCCAGCTGAAACGTGCTCCCCAATGCTCAAACAGACAAGACTGACAACTTTTTTGAAGAGCACGGGCGTGCTTGTCCTAAAAACCGACAGATTCTGCGTTAAAGGACACTCAACAATACCTGCTGTCGAGCACACCCGTGCTTCACTAGTGTGCACCCCTGTTTGGCATCCCTTCTTGTGCCTTCTTGGGGGTCTTGTGGGAGGCCTTAGGGCCCTCCTAACACACCCAACAAGGTTAGGCCTCGTCCTACCTTGATTATCAAGGCCAAGCATGGGATCGTAGAGTAGCTTATGCAATAAACATCGAGCGTCGTGTGGATGATAGTTACATAGCATTAGGAGATGGAGAGCTTGTCTATGAGTAGCCATGTTATTGTGTTGATCATTCATTATGGTTGTATCTTTCTATTATTCATGAACCCACTTCGATTTGTAGACTTTTATTATTATTATTATTATTATTATTATTACTATTACTACTATTATTATTATTAGTTTGTTTTTAGTTATTTGTTGTGTTACCTTCGTTTAATCCTTGTTTGTTTATCTTGTGACAGGTTCAAATGGTGATTAACTTAATAAACTTAAATCAACCTTAACTTAATTAATAAACTATCAAGAGGTATAATCAGCTTCTGGTAGTCCCGAGCTAGATCCAAGGCGAGGAAACCGGTAGTGAGACAGATCCTTCGGGCTTCTGATATCCAAACCGGATTCTAAGCAATGGCTTCTGAAGTGGACCAGATCTGAGTGACACATTTCTGGTACTTACCAGATGAATGAGTGATTTTCTTGGAAAAGGGCGGATTCCCTACGGGTGCACCAGTGATCTTCAGATTGCACATCTTTAGGATTATGTTCCACATTTGTTGAGGATTTCATTCATCTCGGGAGGTTATGGGTTGGGTTAATTAAGTCACTAATCACCAAACAAACTTTATATTTACCAGGACTATAAATATTTAAAGTGTCACTTAAGGTAAATAAAACAAGAATTCTATTTCTAGGTCTCGTTAGTACAAATCCGTTAACCATTAGGGATACATGTCATCTGAACCGACTATAAGAGAGATCATTCGGTCTTCATGATCGTTAACCTACATAGGGGATACAATGTTGGCAAGGCTGGCTATAAGGGAGATCCTTCGGTAAGGAAAGCGAGAGATAAGGGAGGTGTACGGTGTTACAGGTCTGAAGTGAAGCCTTTAATACAAGAAGAAGATAAGTTAGAGGATCAGAGACTTGACCGCGGTTAGGGAAGCCTGCTACATGCAAGGCTCGGAGGAGTACCTTCATGCGGACGTGCGTTGGGAGGTTTTGCATTCTACTTAGTAGTGGCCCCATTTCTCTATCAAGGAGTCAACACTTCAAGATCACTCTTGTCCTCCTCACAAATCATAAATCTTAACTATTAGTCGTAATAATAAATTTAACTACTTATATGGAGGGCCCCGAGATGTGCATATTCGCTAACTCTACTATTTTATCTTTTTCTTTTATCAAAACCCAAAACCCTTTTCAAAACTATTATTTTTAAGAACCCCTCCGTTTTATTTTTCTTTTAAAACCCGATCAGTTAAATGATGAAATGTTGAGTAGGGGCAAGTGTGTTCTCTGAAATACGATACTCAGTATTTACCCTAGAAAGCTACACACACGTTTCTCTGCCTATTTGTTGGTTTAGTTTCTAAAGTAACTATCGTTTACTTTATAAATTTAAAAGTTGTTAAATGAGGTTTAGTAAAAATCAGTCGTTTTCCCCAAACCAAAGTTTTGGAATTAAAACATCAAGTTTTTGGCACCGGAAAAATGACATCTCTTTAAATTACTAAAACCATACGCATTAGACACCTCCACCTTGCCCATACCCTACCGAAAGTTGGTCCCAACCATGGCAACCGAACCCATCATCCTACAACCGAACAACCCAAAGGTCCGCATAGGCAAATCTGGCAGAAGTAGACCCATTAGAGCCGACACAAATTGCGGAAGCAGTTCATGCTTTCTCAGTGGATTCAGGAGATGGTGATGATCAATGGACTTTTGATACAGGTGCATCTTCACATATATCCTTTGATAAAAATAATATTGACAATTTTTCCACATTTGCACCAATAGCGTCAATAATTGTCGGAAATGGTAATAAACATCCAGTTTTGGGCTCAGGAAACTTAACCCTTAATTTTGCCTCCAAGCCCCTATACCTTAAAAATATGCTTTTCAATCCCAAAATTGTCAAAAACCTTATATCTGTCCGCCAATTCAATATTGATACTTATACTTCTATTGAATTTGACCCATTTGGATTTTCTGTGAAGGATTTCAAGGATGGCACGATCCTGAGTCGTCACAACAGTTCGGTGACTTGTACCCGCTTACACCAAATGCTTCCGCTACTGCTTGCTTTGCTTCCACACATGACTCTCCTTTTTGGCACAACCGACTTGGTCAACCTGGTCAACCGGTGTTGGAGTTTCTTCGTTCACACCAATTTATTTCTTGTAATAAAAATAAAACTAAGTCTCTTTGTCATGCTTGTCAGTTATCCAAGCATAAACGTTTGCCATTTTCTGATTCTGTTTCACATACTTTGTGTCCTTTCTCGTTGTTGCATTGTGATTTATGGACTTCACCCATTTTAAGCCATGCAGGGTACAACTATTACTTGATAATTATTGATTATTTTACTCAATACACTTGGGCTTACCCACTTAAATTCAAGTCCGAAACTTTTTCAAAAATCACTCACTCTCACCAATTTGTTACCACCCAATTTCGCCTTCCAATCAAAGCTATACAATGTGACATGGGAGGTGAATTCAACAACCATAACCTTAAAAATTTCACCACTACAAACGACATCCTACTTCGTTTTTCATGCCCTCACACATCCCAACAAAACGGCAAAGCTGAACGCATGATTCGCCGGCTCAATGAAATTATGTTCACTTTGCTCACCCACGCCTCTCTCCCATCAAACTATTGGATCGAGGCTCTCCACACCGCCTCCTATCTCTATAACATCTTACCAACAAAACTTCACCAAAATCGAACCCCATTGTCCCTCCTCTACCTACGGGAACCATCATATGACCATCTCCGCGTGTTCGGTTGCCGTTGTTATCCTAACACTTCTTCCACCCGACCACATAAACTAACACACCGATCTCTTCCTTGCCTATTCTTAGGGGACCCTGCAAACTATTGAGGCTACCGCTGTCTTGTATTCGCCTTGGGTAAGATCATTTTTTCACGACACGTCACATTTGACGAAGAGGTTTTCCCATGTGCTAACCTATCTACTCCTCCACCTTCCCACACCTTCCTCAACCCAAACCCTCTTCTTTTCGATAATACTTCTTTCTCTAATCCATTCGCTTCCCAAACAACACAACCACATCCACCCGCTCCACCCCATGGTCCATTCTCCACATCTCCAACCCCTTCCCCTCAAGACCCATCACCAATTTCACCAGGCCCACATCCCCATGCATTCTGGATCGGACACCACATCCACCGCCTCTCCTGGCCCAACTCACGGCCCACACCAAACACACTCACAACCCCACGACCCTTCCTCTACTTCCCTACATAGCCCAAATCTCGCCCCAGACCAACCACACTCCCAACCGTCCAATCCCGCCATCTCTCCCTCATTACCAAACCAACCACAACACCCACCAAACCCTCCCCCAACGCTCTCCCAACCAACACATCCAATGCAAACCCGATCTCGCTCGAGAATTTTCAAACCAAAATTACCCTACACATTACACATACAAACCTCACCTATCATCTCCCCATTACCAAAATCACATCTTACTGCCCTCACTGACCCAAACTGGAAGGTTGCCATGACTGACGAATATGAAGCTCTATTGGCCAACAACATGTGGGACCTTGTCCCACGTCCTCCCAATGCACCAGTGATTCGATGCATGTGGCTTTTCAAACACAAATTCCATGCAGATGGCTCTCTAGGGCGACATAAGGCACGTTTGGTTGTTGATGGCAAAAGCCAAATTGTGGGTGTTGACTGTGATGAGACTTTTAGCCCCATGGTAAAACCCACAACCATTTGCATAGTACTTAGCCTGGCAGTCTCACGCGGTTGGTCTACACACCAACTCGACGCTAAAAATGCATTCTTAAACGAGAACTTAAAAGAAACAGTCTACATGTTTCAACCATCGGCATCACATCTTCCACTCACCCGAAACATGTATGCAAATTAAATAAATCTTTATATGGCCTAAAACAAGCCCTAAAGGCATGGTACCAACGTTTTGCAGGTTTTTTTTATTCAAATGTGTATTCACTAGCAGTATATGCGACACATCTCTCTTCATATATCATCATGGAAATGATATGGCTTATCTCTTACTGTACGTAGATGATATCATTTTAACTGCTTCCAGTACTGACCTGCTACAACGCATCATACAATTTCTCACAACTGAATTTAAAATGACTGATTTGGGGAGCTTACATCATTTTTTAGGCATTGCTGTAACCAAACAAACTAACGGGTTATATTTGTCACAGTCTACCTATGCAGCTAATATCTTGTCACGCGAAAATATGTCAAACTGCAAACCCGTTAGTACCCCGGTCGAAGTTGGTTCTAAGCTTAGCGCGGATAGTGGCGCCCCTTTCACAGACGGTTCATTATAAAGGAGCATAGCCTGAGCACTTCAGTATTTAACTATTACCAGACCCGACATTGCCTATGCAGTTCAACAGGTCTGTCTTTTTATGCATACTCCCTGGGAACCTCACTTTGAATTTCTCAAGCGGATCCTTCGATATATAAAAGGCACAATCACACAAGGACTATTAATCTCACCATCCAAGTCTACTGCCTTGACTGCTTACTCAGACGCCGAGTGGGGAGGTTGCCCCGACTCTCGCAGATCTACATCCAGCTACTGTGTGTATTTAGGATCCAACTTGGTCTCTTGGTCCTCTAAGCGCCAATCAACCATTTCACGATCAAGTGCAGAAGCTGAATACCGTGGCGTGGCAAACACGGTTGCTGAAATCAGTTAGTTACGCAATCTTTTGCTCGAGTTAAAGGTTCCTGCCCACAATGCCACAATCGTTTACTATGACAACATCTCTGCCGTTTATCTTGCTGAAAATCCAGTTCAACATCAACAAAACAAACACATCGAACTGGATATACATTTTGTACGAGAAAAAGTTTGTCTTGGCACTGTCATAGTCCTACACGTTCCTCCCGGCTACCACTACTCGTACCACCGGCGTTGCTATTACTGTGTGGGTAGTGACCTACCCGTGAAAAATCCGTAAAGTGCCCGCCTCCTGGAGTTTTCTAAAAGCCTTATGCAACACAAAAACCCATAGAATTATTTGATTCGGTAATAATAATATATCAATTTAAAAAGGCTACTTTAAACTATAATTTCACATCATTACTCGCCTCAATCTCATACAACACCTAAACCAATGTCACACTATCTTGTTTACTAGTAAGAGGAGTTCACATCATCAAAATATTAAACAAACTTTAAAGTTAGTTAAATCATAGATAAATTTTATATTTCATTACATTACATGCATAAAAGTACTAAATCATATCCAAGCCAAGTTTAAGTCAAGAATAATCAAAATCATTACAACCAACGATGCTAATTTCACAAACCAAACTAACTTAAAATCCAAGAATGATAAAACAAACTATCTTAAAATACAAGAATAATAAAACAAAAAAATCAACACCGCAAAACTTGCAATCAAATGGAAGAAAATTGATAAGAAATGGAAAATAACATGAATGGAACCACAAGGGGTGGTTTAGTGGTTGTGGCCACGACTACGACAATGAGGTTTGCACATATAAGTGCAGTCATATAAACACGGGCCGCCACAATGAAGTGGGCAGTCCAATTTCATCCCTTTACACGGTCCTACTCCCATGCATTCGGCAAACTCCCCGATCACATAATAATTTTCTCCGGTCGGATTAAAGTTTCTATGCACGCCATGATGAACATAGTGGCGATGGTTTCTCTTTCTTGGTTGTTTTTGACATCCCCATTTCCACCATCCACCTCCACCACCACCGCCGCCACCTCCACCTCCTCCTCGTTTTCCTCCTCCACCACCACCTCCACCACCACCGCCGCCACCTCCACCTCCCCATCCCCAACCAAACCCCCACCCATAACCACCACCACCATTGTATTTACCTTTGCTATTGATCACGACACTATTGGTAGTTTTGTTTCTTGTTTCTTGAACTCCTTCACTTCTAGAAGAACCTAGAGATGTAACATCAATACTATGAAACATCAATCCTATGAAAAAACACATAAGAAGCCACGAAAATGTTACAATTAGCAACCTCATATTTGATCCTAATCCAACATGTCCTGTAGCCTTTCAAGTCCTCAATTTATAAAGGTCATATTGCAAGTACCCTACTGCCAACTAGACTGACCCCACCACCCAAAATCAAAATCATACAGACAATGTGGGGTTGGGGTGGGGTGGGGTGTAGATGGCTTAATATGCACTCTGTCCCCTGCCACAATCCAATCCAGTGATCTTGTAGCATAAGTTAACAAGCATGCAAATATATAAACATGGTAAAGTAATGGAGTAGTGTGCTACAAAGCTCCTGCAATTTGCAGGCATGCAAAAGCCATTTAGTTAGGGAGATCAGAAATATATACAATATCAAAACTTTTTAAAAATTACTATTGTAACTTTTTATTTTTCTACTTATTCATGTAATGGAAATATATAATTATATACATGTCATGCCAGACTAACATGTAGGCTATGTGTTATATCTATCATTTATTTGTTACTGTCAACTAGACTGACACCTCAACGAGCCGTATGATGTGAAAATCTCATGTAAGGTTTTGTATAGTGGCAAGCAGGGTGATTCATCACCACCTTATACGCATTATGCATCCCTTCCATGACTATAAAACAAAATCTTAAACCAAAGCCATTTTTTATCGTTCATCTTCATTTACGAGTTAATGTTTTGGGCACAAATGAACCAGACATTTTTTTAGTGAATCGGACAAAACTTGTGAAATCATAGCAAAAGCAAAGAAAATCATGGATATTTTCCTCTTCCCTTGCTAGCCATCCGATTTTCTAGATCTAATTGGTTAAACCAGTAACTAATATGTATAAATTATAGGATAATTATATACATATTCCTCTTATTTATAAAGGTGAAAGGATTTTGGTAAATTACAAATATCTTTTTGGTCCAATTTAGTTACCATATATATCTAATAATGATACAGTCCATACGCATACCATATGCCCACCAACTAGTCATTATGTACCTTTTTCTTTCAGTAGCAGCAACCAACTAAGAATCTAGACAAAAAGTATGACCATCAAACAATTTGGCTGCTCTCATAGGTGGCCTAGGATTCAATCCTTTTGTTTGAGGTTTTGAGTTTGTATTTATTAGAGGTGTTTCTAGGCATCTTTGCTAAGGGCATACTTTGTGATGAATTTCTTATATGGCCGTTACAAAATTACCGGTAAGAAATCCGCGCGTTACGGCGGGAACATGGTACACATCAGACAATTAGGTGGCTTCTTGTACATCCTAATACAAATATCAAGTTATTGTAGTGGCTGCATAATTTTGAGTAAGCAGTAATTACTATTCTTTTAACCTATAATATTTTATATGGTTATCTATCTAGTGTTCATTTAATAACTGTGCTTCATAACCATTGGTCCACGGCTCATGTTGTCCATATCCTATGAATTTGGTAAGTAACTTTACGTTATTCAATTTTAAAACTCAAGATATAAACATTATATGCATGATATATGTAAACTGAAATTAATAAAATATAAACCTACGTCAAAGTCACCATACACTTCAATCACTCCGGTATTGCCTCGTCGGAGTCAGAAAACCTAATGTCACCATCACAACCCCCATCGAAAAATATAATGAAAGATATGTGAATAGTAAATACAAGATTAAAGTAATATAAATATATTTAATTAAGTAGTTATTAATGTAGTGAATTTAATAATGTATTAATTAAGTGAAATTTATTAAATGATGTTGGTTTTTTTTCTTTTGAACGGCGAACTAAACAACGCCGGGTACTTCGTACGCGGCCCCCCAGTGGCATAGACAGGGGCACAGCCCGGCCCACCCCAAACGCACGAAGCCCCTAGCCCGCCCGACAGCCCGCTTCCAGGGAAAACCCGACCCACATACCCGCCCGAATGCACGACAGTAGTGAACCGGTAAAACCTGGCGAGATCAGGACTCGAACTCATGACCATAGGCCAGGAGTCATCCATCATTTCTCATTATGTTCTTCGTGGGAATCGAACCTGAGACCTCCAAAAAGGATCCTAGGTCCATTCACCAACTGAGCTACCCGTGAAGGACAAATTTGTTTCTAAAAAGTAATTAATGTATGCATTGTGTTTTATACCTTAAACAACTAAATTTGGATGGCATAGGATTCAATCCTTTTGTTTGAGGTTTTGAGTTTGTGATTATTAGAGGGGTTTCTCTAGCATCTTGATAAGGGCATACTTTGTGATGAATTAATGATAAAGTCTCACTTGGTTAAAAAATATATTAGAGGTGTTAAGCATTAAACATAATTAGCATTTATATACTTATAAATAAGTTGATTAATTCAGATTATATTTTACATCTAACATCTAAAAAACGGCTAAACCAAAATGATCAAAATCATCTCAAAGTTTCTTTTTAAATTAAAAACCTTCTAATTTTTTTTATAAAATGTTATATTATTATCAATCACATTATTTATTCATAAAAGAGGTAAATAATTTAGATTGAACAGTTTGAGCTATAAAAACATCATTTTTTGTACTTGTTACACATGTTTGATTCACTCATTTTTGTCAGCTATAGTATTTGTTCTTTGGATAAGGTGGGGACTTAGAACAAGTTCCAAATTGGATTGGGGATTATGGATTCGAGTGAGTCGAAAATCTATCAAACAACTCACTGAGTTCAATTTAAAGCTTAAAAATACGTACTCTTGATTAGTAAAGCTCGTGTTTATTATAATGTAAGATCGAGCTTCAGCTTGACTATGCTTAATGTAATATATATGACTAATATTTGAATCTTATTATTTTTTAACTACTTTTTTATTCCCTTATGTAGTTGCAGTTATTTTTGTATGAACGTTTTTTTTTTTTCACTTTTCGAGCAAAGTCAAACCTGCTTAATTACCATAATATCGTCGAGCTATATAGCCAAACTCAAGCTTAGGCGAAGTTATATAACTAGCCTAGCTTATCCAATGGGGGAGCGCGCGTTTGCGAGCAACTATATGGGTTCACTTCGTGTTCTACAAACGGCCCACTTACATTTCTTTTCGTATAATTTCAGTTAAGATATCAAATGTAACTTGTAAGTATGAGTTATTTGAGACGGCGTGAAAGTTTGGAACCTAACAAGGCCACCTAGGACCATGGGACCATCGTTCTATGGATAGATAGAATCATGTTCGAAAACTAGGAATTAACCTTTAAGAATAAATTGGTTCAAATCCAATAGTAGCTAATTGTCCTAAGAGTAATATGCTCGTTCTCCGTAAACAACATATAATGGATCTACGACAATAGATTAGTAACTATGATTTTATTGATATTGGAACATTTATTGGAACATCTTTAATGTCTAGGCGTTCATAAACGACTGAAATAGACAAAGATGTCCAAATCAAAGTGTCACACCCCCGCCTAGGCGGAAACACTGGATGCGACTTCGAATGATTTCCAAGCACAAAGGTCATGCAAAGCATCAAAAAATTTTAAAATTAGGGACATCAATTTGACAACATTGTTTTACAAAACATATAATTAAATTGTCTTAAATAAAACCATTGTTTGTAATTGTCATAACTCAAAATCAATACAACAACGGCTCATGAAATGGTATCCCAAGATGCTCGCACGCGACCCCCCAAGCTCCACGTCCCATGCTAATTACCCGAAAAACATGCATTTAAAAAATATGGGTCAACATAAATACAAGTTGTTGTTTAGGTTTTGATTAGATCTTTCAGCCGCAACTTTGTACGTGTTTTGGTCTTTGATTGAATGTAAAACAACAGTTTGGATAAACAATAAAAGACGTGTTGAAGTATATTCATGTTCTACGTATTCAGTTTATCTTGTTTGTGCTATAACTTATCAACTTATCAATCTTGGAATCGATCTATTCCAAGGACCTACAGTTAGAACTTTGTTAGCCATCTTAGTTCTTGCAATGATTGGTCTATTGGGGAAATAATGTACTAGCGTAACCATATTATCCAAAGTTGACTGTTGCATGATAGTTGGAAGAATAGAAAATGGTTAATGGTTAAACTTAAAAAAGGAGCATAATATGGGCTACGCTAAGAGTTACGGGACTCATAAGTAATGAACAAAAGTGTCTCAATAGGCCTGATTATGTGGCAAACGACCATAGACAATTTGTCCTAGCCGTCAAACTCGAATCTATTATTGGAGCCTTTCAATGTGATGTTTCTAACTCATTGTTTAATTTAGCTTTTTATACGTTCATTATGAAAATAATTTTCAGTACTTAGTATTAAGTTGCCATGTATATTTATTTTTCTAAATGACTCTACTTGACATATGTTTATATTAATTATACTAGCAGGAATGCCCGCGCGTTGCCGCGGGTGCGTTTTTTTGTTGCCTCATAGTTGTTGGAGGTTTATGGTGTGTGTAGTGTTTTTGAGTGATTTGTTATGGTGTCATGAAGTATGTAGGAAGCAACACCACATAGTATTTAGTTGTAAAAGTACACGCTATGTGGATACTTTATGTAACCGTGTTGAATAAGAAGTTAACATTTCATAAGCTTTGCCTTCGGGCTCGAGGCAACATCTTTAAACCTTTCTTTAGCATCTGGGCTCTCACCAAATATCGCGGTCAATTTCTATCTTAAACATAACATGAAATAGACAAACAACTACTTTTAGCAGGCATATTAACCTTGAACTACATCGTATTTTAGAATGTATAAGATTATATATAAACAGAACAAAAGGTTTTGACTGAATTTATACTTAATCCATTACTTTGAACAATACAAAAAAGTATGATCATATACCTCTTGATTTACTTTAGCCTTAAAAGAAGCCTCCTATCCAAGAACCATGTGAGATTTCCTTCGGGTGAAACCTTCTGCACAGGCAACGGGTAACCATACGAAGCATGTTCAGCCAATAATGATAATAATATAGGAAGAGAAGAGTGTTTACTGAATTGAACTTTACGTAGAACAGGCTCCGTCAGTTTTTTCAGGGGAACTGTTGAACCTTCTCATTCAATTATTTTTCTGAACATCAAGTTAGTCTTTCCGGTGCTCTTGCACATCCATACTCTTTGACAATAAAGATCTATCCGTTGCAAGTATTCACTATTATCCAAAAACATATTACCCCAATCAAAGTCAGAACATATGACTTTCATCTTTCAAGTGAAGATTATTATTCCAACTACAAGAACGCAATTTTCACCACATAGATGTACGCCCAAGTGTACGATAATAAACAAAAATAATGTAATGCATATTCTTATGGAGGTGTATATCATAGTCAAAGATCCTTAATCCGCCATCAAAACGTTATGGCTTAAAACAGTTACATTTCTAGAAATGTAGTAGATTACACATGGAAAATAAAATTAGATTGTTAGTTTTTTAACTGTATCACTTAACTACATGGATCTAAATTACTTAACCTTAAAGATGGACACTAACCATTGTCCTGATGGGCTAATCCATGTTGGGCCGGGTTAGTGCGCAGGAAGCTTGGAGCCCAAGTCGAAGGAATAGAAGATTAGTATTATGTTTTGGTTTATCATTATCTAGTATTTGAGTCATAGTTTATCTAGAAGTTAGATGTTATCTATTTTGATTTCCTTGTCTAGTTAGAATAGGAAGTTTGGTATTATAAATAGGGTAGCTTATTATGAGTTTTGTATTCAGAAAATTTCCATTCAAGTTTTAATAATATAGTGTCGGGTGTTCCCCAAATAATCGAGTTCCTGTTTTCTGTTTTGATATCGATTGTCCCCAACAATTGGTATCAGAGCCTGAGTTCTTTAAAAATCAATTGGGTCCTGTTCGTGCAAGGAAGGCCGACGCAAGATTACCGAGTAGGAATCTGATTGTGATCGGGTTCTAAGAACTGAAGGAGCGATTGAAGGTCTAGAGATCAAGAAACAAGAACTATGGCAGGAGGAGAAGGTGCAGGAGGCGATGCTCCAACACATCAAGCAATTGTCGTGCATGAGAAGACAAACTCGTCAAGTTTGTCGTGTCCGAAGTTAACGAGCAGCAACTACAACACATGGATCATCATGATGGAATCAATCCTGGACGCTCAAGATCTGTGGGAGGCTGTTGATCCGGAGAACACTGGAGCCGTCGATGTGAAGAAGAACAAGATTGCCCGAGCCATCATCTATCAATCTCTTCCAGAAAACTTACTAGCCCAAGTTGCAAAAACACGGAGTGCACGAGAAATCTGGGAAGCTCTCCGTGTACGTTTTCTCAGGGCAGACCGGGTTCAAAGGGCCCGTGTACAGACCCTTAAAAGAGAGTTTGATCAACTGAAGATGGGTTCGAAGGAGACAGTCGAAGAATTTGCTGGTAAGTTATCCGAGATTATTAATAAGTTTAATAGTCTAGGAGAAACCTTGGAAGACAAGGCTGTGGTAAGTAAGCTACTTGATGCTATGCCATCAAAATTCATAGCAATAGTAGCAACCATAGAACAAGTAGCAGATCTTGAAGCAATGACTTTTGAAGACTGCATTGGTCGTCTGAAAGCGTTTGAAGAACGAATAAAAGGTCACGAAGATGAGGCTGAAAAGGAGAGCAAATTGTTGTTCACAAGGACCGATAACAATGACCGAAGACAACCAGATCAAGGCAAAAGAAACTCGGGTGGACGCGGTCGTGGATCAGACAATCGAGGAAGAGGCAGAGGCCGCGGAAGAGGAAACGGTAGAGGTCGGGGAAGAAATCAGACCAACAGTGAGAACCGGGGAACCTATCAAAACCGAGCAACAAACGAGCACAACCGTGAGGGTAATCGAGGACAAGACAAACGAGACATACGTTGTTTCAATTGTAATAACCTTGGTCACTACTCATGGGAATGCAATAAACAAGCCGAGCCTCAAGCCAACTTGAATGAAGTCGTGAATGGTGAGCAAGCTCTCATGATGGCACAAGTAGAGATGCAAGATGGGAAAATATTGTTGAATGAAGATAAGGTGCACCCGAAGAGATATGCGAATGATTCGCAAGATAAAGCGGCATGGTTTCTGGATAATGGCGCTTCGAATCATATGACGGGTCGTGCTTCACACTTTGCCATGCTAAACACGAAGATAAACGGTTTAGTAAGGTTTGGCGATGGCTCCACAGTAAAGATTGAAGGCAAAGGTGTCATTGTGTTTGAGTGCAAGAATGGCGAACAAAGAATTATTGAAGATGTTTATTATATACCGGAGTTACAAAGCAATATCTTGAGTCTTGGACAACTAACAGAGAACGGGTGCAAGGTGTGGATGGAAAACGAGCACTTATGGCTTTATGAAGAAAGCGGTCGACTTCTCATGAAGGTAGCAAGGAGTCCGAATCGCCTGTACAAGATTGCTTTAACTATTGGAAGCCCGGTATGTCTACTTTCTTCCATAAACGACCAAGCGTGGTTATGGCACGCTCGACTTGGTCACTTGAATTTTAAATCAATTAATAACATGAGATACAATAAGATGGTGCATGGGAATTTACAAAGTCTACATGGGGAGCGGGTGTGCGACGCTTGTATGTTAGGCAAACACAGCCGTGAACCGTTTCCAAAACAATCTATGCATCGTGCCACAAAACCTCTTGAACTTGTCCACACCGACTTGTGCGGACCGATTTCTCCACCCACTTTGGGAGGAAATCGCTATTTCATGTTATTTGTCGATGACAACACAAGGTATACATGGATATACACACTTAAAACCAAAGATGAAGCTTTGGAAGTTTTTAAAAAATTCAAGCAGGAAGTAGAATTAGAAACATCTTTGAAAGTAAAGGCCCTTGGAAGTGATCGGGGTGGTGAGTTCTTGAACCGGCTATTCACTGATTTTTGTGAGCAAACCGGTATCAAGCGTTACTTCACCGCACCATACTCCCCTCAACAAAACGGGATGGTTGAGAGACGCAACCGAACAGTTCTTAACTGTGCAAGAAGTATGTTAAAAGCCATGGGTATACCTCAAAACTTTTGGGGTGAAGCCGTAAGACACGCGGTATACATTATGAATCGGGTAACTACAAAGGCGCTAGATAAAGTGACCCCTTATGAAGCATTAAAGGGTCACAAACCAAGTGTGAATCATCTTCGAGTCTTCGGATGTTCATGCTATATGAAGCTGCCAATGGTGAATGTGAAAAAGCTTGATGACAGAAGTAAAGAGGTTGTTTATCTTGGAACCGAACCCGGTACAAAGGCTTACAGGTTATATGACCCGATTCAAAGAAAGCTTTATGTGAGCCGTGATGTAATATTTCAAGAAAAAATCAAGTTCAATTGGGCAAATTGTTCGAATCAGAGAGATGATGAAAACGGACCAGAATGGATCGAGTTCATGGTTCAAGTTGATCAGCATGAACTTTCAAGCCAGAACGATCATCAGCCGCAACCGAATGAAGCTCAAACGACTGAAGACCAAGAGTCCGGTTCAAATGCCGAACACCTCAGTGATCACTCCGAAGCTGAGAACGAGACTGAAGAAGGCCCATCACTAAGAAGATCTACAAGACAACAAACCAAGCCGAGACACCTTGAAGATTATGTTATGCTTCAAGAAGGAGAGCTGTTATTGTTGGATGACGAACCAACAAATTACTTTGAAGCCAAGGATTACGAAGAATGGCAACAAGCTATGAGATCCGAGTTAGTTTCGATTGAAGAAAACAAAACATGGGAGTTGTGTGACTTACCGGCTGGACATAAGTCAATCGGGCTGAAGTGGGTCTTCAAGGTGAAAAAGGATCCGGATGGTTCGGTGATAAAGCATAAGGCTCGGTTGGTGGCGAAGGGATATGTTCAAGTACAAGGAATTGATTTTGAAGAAGTTTTCGCACCGGTGGCAAGAATCGAAACAGTAAGATTCATTCTTGCTATAGCAGCTAGCCGTGGGTGGAGTGTACATCACATGGATGTAAAAACGGCATTCTTAAACGGAGATTTAAAGGAGGAAGTTTATGTTAAACAACCGGAGGGGTTCGTTATTTGTGGAAAAGAGTCAAAGGTGTATCGGTTACGAAAGGCCTTGTATGGACTTCGTCAAGCACCACGAGCTTGGAATGAAAAGTTAGATAAGACACTCAAGGAGCTTGGTTTAGCCGATGTCACAAGGAGCAGGCTGTTTACACTCGTGGTGATGATTCGAATCTAGTAATAGTTGGTGTCTACGTTGATGATCTTGTAGTAACCGGATCAAGCCCAGTTGAAATAGAGAAGTTCAAAGACCAAATGAAGCTGCAATATGATATGAGTGATCTAGGAGAACTCTCGTATTATCTTGGGATGGAAGTAAAGCAAAAAGATGGGATGATACAGATAAGGCAATCTTCGTATGCGAAGAAGATTTTGAAGTTGGCTGGAATGCTAGAATGTAACCCGTCAAAGTATCCAATGGAGCCCAGAATTCAACCCGTTCAAGATGACAAAGAAGAGGACGTTGATGCAACGATGTATAGACGGTTGATTGGAAGTCTTCGTTACTTGCTACACACTAGACCCGATCTAGCTTACTCGGTAGGTGTGGCTAGCCGATTCATGCAAACACCAAAGCAAAGCCATTTGCAGATTGTTAAACATATTTTGAGATATGTGAAAGGGACATTAAACTTTGGGATTCTTATAGTCGCCAAAAGAAACCAAGTTTAATTGGATATAGTGATAGTAGCCATGGGACGGACCAAACGGATGGACGAAGCACTACTGGCATGGTGTTTTATTATGGGAATGCTCTTATCTCCTGGAATTCACAAAAGCAAAAGACCGTTGCTCTATCGTCATGTGAAGCCGAATTCATGGCAGCCGCAGCAACAGCATGCCAAGCGATTTGGCTCAAAGGACTCTTGGCAGAGTTAACCAGGACTGAAGAAAGAATGGTGTTATTAAGAGTTGATAATAGTTCGTCGATTGCTCTAATGAAAAATCCTATTTTTCATGGTAGAAGTAAACATATCAACACACGGTATCATTTTATTCGTGAAAGTATTGAACGTGGAGAAGTTTGTGTTGAGCATGTTAGTGGAGAAGAACAGAAGGCAGACATTCTGACAAAAGCATTACCGAGAATCAAGTTCGCAGAGATGAGAAGTTTGCTCGGGTTAGAGAACCTTGGTGGTACAAACAAGGATTAGGGGGGTGAATGATGGGCTAATCCATGTTGGGCCGGGTTAGTGCGCAGGAAGCTTGGAGCCCAAGTCGAAGGAATAGAAGATTAGTATTATGTTTTGGTTTATCATTATCTAGTATTTGAGTCATAGTTTATCTAGAAGTTAGATGTTATCTATTTTGATTTCCTTGTCTAGTTAGAATAGGAAGTTTGGTATTATAAATAGGGTAGCTTATTATGAGTTTTGTATTCAGAAAATTTCCATTCAAGTTTTAATAATATAGTGTCGGGTGTTCCCCAAATAATCGAGTTCCTGTTTTCTGTTTTGATATCGATTGTCCCCAACATGTCCTTCTAAAACACAAGTGGTAATCAAAATGGGCAAAAATAAGAAAAATGATTAAAAAGAAAGATACCGAATATCGCGAAAAATATCTTTCTTAATTTTAATTTGATGCACCATCTCTTTGCATTGCTGGTTAAATAATAAAATACCTTAGAAGAATTAACCAAAGATTGTAGATAATGTTTATTCCCTGGACATTGATACATAAAACATGATCAGGCAAACATATAACATAACAATAACATTAACAAAGCAAACATATAATAATAATTAAAACAATAACAATAATAATAATAATACCTCATTGACTGCCTTTTGAAAACATTCCCTGGATTATATATTATGTCATGATCTGAGAAGATGCTAGGATTATTGAAGGCTAAATTTGAAAGCAAAATGTATGAAATTATTGCAATCAAGTGAGCAATAAAAAAGAGGATTCAAACAATTCCAAGATTGTATAGAGAAAAACCAATATGCCAATTTCATAACCACCACATTTTTTTAGTTTATGTTAGAGAACATCCTCAAGACTTTGAATATGACGGGAAAAAAATATAAGATGCCAATTAAGAATGAAACCTGAATTGAAGATGCCAATTAAGAATGACCCTTGGTAAGTGTAACTCATGGCAACATTGAATTGGGTATTTATGAAAGAAGTTACCAGGAGAAGATGAAAGGGAAGGAGAGGACAAGATGGGAACAAAATTTTCACATTGCAAAGGAGGAGGTGGGTGAAATGTCTATATTACCCTCCTAAGTGTCTTAATTGTCACAACTATGCCAATAATACCCTTAAATTTCTTGCTTAAACATGTTGTACATGGTGCTTGTTAAATTGTACGGAAATGAAAATGACTATGTTGGCCATCGCTCCTCCTTAATAAGATAACTAGTGGGAATGCCCGCGCGTTGCGGCGGGGTGTCCCGTCTGATGTCAGATCCAACTGTTATGTCCATTGCGGACAACCACCCATTTCGGGTTTCTAACGAAAACAAATTGAGAATATGCATTAGGATGAATAGAGAGTGTAAATTGTATGTAATCTTTTCCCTTTAGTGTATTTTAATCAACAAAGCAACAATGTTCTTCCATTGTTGTCGGACACATTAGCATCGAGACCTTGTTCCGACAATTTCGGCAGTAAAAGATCATCTCCCCTAATTGTGGCAAAGCACAAACTCAAGGGAAAGTCTTTCCAACCGCACGCCATCATATGCTCTAGTTCCATTAAAACTCCTTCGATAACTGGATCATTTCTTTTGTTGTTCCATTAACCAACAAAAAGTAAGCATTCTCCTATACATTTGTGTTGATTATTTAATTATAATAGATGTATATAAATTACAAACCTTGAGGAGACTGTTCATGATAATGGTCCCATCACAAACATTGACTTGAATTATGTTAAAAAATGTAGTGCGGTTCAACCTTAGTAATTGGCTTAGCCATTTGGTGCAAAGAGTTGTGATCTGTAACAAAGAACCCAAATCTCACCACAAAGTTCACCTTTATGAGCTTCCTCAACAGTAACTTCATTTGTCATGTGCAAAAGTTCCTGATCAAATAACTATCAAAGGCCATTTAATAAATACAATATTTTTAGGCCAATAGAAATATAATATGGAGATGCACAAACTTTTTTTTTTAAACTGTGCCGATATGCTTACCCCTAATCTAGGTAGACAAATTAGCAATGGACAATGTTAATAGTCTATTTGAATTACAAAATTTAAATCTGTTATTCCCCAAATTGACCCGATGTAAGTTTAAACATATAAAGCGATAACCAAGTAAGAAACCTGAGAATATTTGTTGTAACTTTCGTATTTTGGTTTAATGAAAAACAATTGTCTAATCTTTAATTAAAAAAAAAAAAAAAAAAAACCAAGAACAAGAAAAGTAAACATGGTATAACCAATAACAAGAAAAGTAAACATGGTATAACCAAGAACACGAAAAGTAAACATGGTATACTTATGGTAATATCCAGAAGCCATTAGATATTCAGCATAAATGAAGTCATAGCTGCAGTAGTTAAAATAAACAATAACATGATAAATAAGATTAGCAATGCTATGTTCTAAATTAGAGGTTGCGTTTTTTACCATCAACACATACTTGAGATTGGTAAACTTGATTTCAGACCACAGTTTCGTCTATTTGGTCCTAATAAAAGGGCATTTAAGACATTCTCAGTTACCTTAATGCCAATGTATTATCAATATAAAATTCAATGTAATTTGTATAAAGGATTGATAATTAAAATCTCACCATTATTGAGCGTGTTGATGCCAGAACCATTATAAAATATAACATGAAAAGAGTCTGCACATATGAAAACAGGAATCAAAACCCGAGAAATGAAGCAAAAATCAAAGATCATGCACATAGAAAACATTAATCACTAACTCTAGAAGTGAAGTAGAAATATAAAACTATTCGGTTTTGAATCTGATAAGCATCAACAGGATTAAGCATAAATTTCAATTGTTGGCACAAGATCCAATGCAACAATGAAAAAAGGTGTGTTGTCTGCGTTTAAAAACATTACCAAATATCCTATTTTTGTCTTCAGGAGATGAAACAGCATCAGATGAAGTGGGCAGCACTTCAACAATCGCATATTGAAGCTTAGGATTTACTGCAACCTGTGTAGTCAATTTCGGTGGTATACCACTGGTATTTCGGATTTCGGAGGTTCCATAAAATTTCGTTTTAAATTTCGCTACGAAATAATCGGCGAAATTGACCGAAAATATACCAAAATTTTGAAAATTTGACTTCCAAATTTCGGTGGAAAAGGTGATATTACCGGTTGTTATGTTTTTTTTGGGCCAAACTAAAAAAAACCTAAATCTTTTACTTATTTTAATATGTAGTATAACATTTTAATATATTCACATGCTTTTATAGATAAAATTGTCATTATATCACTTCATTTATTTATAAAATGTAGATGTATGGTGGCGTAGTTATGGGATCGACACACTTTTGCTCCAAAAATTAGCTATTAGTGTCCTATTTTGTTAATAGCTTAATAAATAAAATTACCGAAATACCACCGAAATTTCAAAAATTTCATATATCGGTCCTTGACCGAAACACCGAAAATTTTGTCCTTAACTACATAGACTGCAACAACTGAAAAAAAAAAAAAGGAATTATAAACTTACACACAAACATATACTGGCATTTGCAGGAATAGTCTAGGGAATGGTGGTCCAAATTGCAACTGACAGTTTGGGAATAACTCATCTAGTAATCCATATTTAGTTGTAGTATTTAATAATTTGAAAATTGCATACATGCTCTTTGAAACATGCACTTTAGGATATTGCATTAAAAATGCCGAACAGAGTGAGATTATTACTAAAGACTAAGAAGCCGAACACATGTATGAAAAGGTTACAAACTTTGATAAAATAAAGATCTTATTTAAATATTTATAAAGGAAGAGTAGTTAATATTACCTTACATGCAGTGTCAAATCCAAAACTTGTATGAACCTCTTTGCATTTTAAGTCACCGTCAATAGTCTTTGGGCATCCTATAACTTGGGCCTTCAACTTCTTACTCTTGTTGGATACAATAATCAAATGAACGTAACCAGGACCACGTATAAAAACTATAGACTAAGAAATTTTATATAACACTATGCATTAAATATGTTGAGAGTAAATAACTGACCTGAAGTATTCTGCAAGATGGCAAGCATTTGTATTTGAATCATCGCCACCTATAACAACAAGCCCATCCAAAGAAAGTTTCAACGCTATGTCTTCAGCTTGCTTAAACTGCAACCATTTGCATACAGCTTCAATGAGTATCAAATTTTCTGTTTTCACTTCATTGACAATACTGAACGCGTTGACATGGATATTAACTAACAGTAAAATCTTAGATATACAAGGCAAGGTTCAATGATGACACCTGTTCTGGCTTGTCAATCTTGTCTCTTCCACTACAAATCATGTCAAAACCTCCCTGATGCAGTAAATTAAACAAATGAACAAATTTTATGAAAAAAATAGTATAATTAAGATCGATTATTTCAATATTTTACCTGATTCTTGTAAGGATATATATACTCATGGGTCAAGACTACATACTTTGCCTTCATAATGCCAGTTGGCCCACCCCTGAATCCATACATTGTACTTCCTTTGCACCGCTCCTGCAAGTAATCTACACCGAGAAAAAATATTAGACACGGATACATATATATAATACACATAATTCAACAAAAAAACAATATATTCTAGACAAAATTATCAAATCAAAAATATTACCAAATAAGAATGTAATTGAACCAAAGCATAGGAAATGAAATAACGCAAAACTGAAAGAATGTAATTAAAGTTGCCACAAATAGTTGGAACCCTAATCAGAGGCAGAATTGTTGGAACTGTAATCGGAACACTGGATATATGGGAGCTTAAGGTGAGATGACATTAAGTTGGAGAAGTAAATGGCAGTTTCTATTGTTTTTAATATGGTATATGAATGATGGGTCAGCCATAAGAAAACGAAAGAAACGCCTGATTGTTGAGTTGATGATGATGATGATCATGATGAGGATTGCATTGAATTCTTAAGAATACAGGTGTTTCACGTTTCCTTTACTTCATAATGATCTGAGTTTCATGTATCATCAACAAATGTTTCATATTCCAAACTTTTTAAACCCATTTTCATAGTCTAGATGTGCTAGTTTCATTTATTCGTTGAAACCCAAACATTGATTTGTTACAGCAAACCGCTTTAAGTAGATATGCTTAGTTTATTATAGTGTAAATCATCAGAAGCATCACCCTTTAATCATTTTCCTAACAAGAACAATAAAATCCATAGGAACTGTATCTGAATATGACTAACTATATTTCTGGCTGCTTTGTTGAAGTCTTCACAATGTTGATAAATGGAAATCAGGGAAATATGTTACCTCATGATTTGCCTAATAGTGATGGTTATGTACACCACATGCGTATAACACAACACAAAATATGTTTAGTCAGCTCTCAGTTTCAATATCTCCTTGGCAGTCCTCAGCCTAAAATATGGCATATGTTCCTACAAGAAAGCATGATTAAAAAGATTTACTTAACGTTTAACATCTGATATTATTGCAAATGATGCAATTAATGCAAAATACTTCTGATTTTTAAAGAAAGAAGAGCCGGATTGCATCGAACTCACTTGATTGAAGCAGACCACCATCGAATCTTGGAGATGGAGAAGAAGCATGGATGGATATCATCTTTGGAAGGAATTCCTCACACAGGTTTTGGGGGGAAGTCGATTTCACTGCCCAATCTTTGAAGATTTGGTAACCTAAGGTTAATGTCGGGTGGTATGTCAACTGAGGAGTCAGAGAATAAAGAGGGAATTAAAGGAGGGATGTCGATTAGTATGGTAAAAGGGTAAGAATGGAAGTAATATTTAGGTTTTCACTTGAAGGTCTACATACATTTACCATAATATCCTTGCAAGTGTCTTAATGTTACAAAAAGTTTCAATTATACCCTTGTTATATAAGCTTGATTTACTTGTACATGTTGTTGTAATAGTTGGATGGTGTACAAAATTACTATGTTGGCCATCACTCTCCTTAATAAGATAATATAGATATAGATAAATAGGTTGATTTAATACTTTAGCATCCAAGAATATATAATTTTGTTCTTTGGACTATTTTCCTTTTTTTAGTTGCTTTTTTTTTTTCTACGTAGTTAATTATGTGTGAGAGGAAACCAAGGCCTTATTTCGTTTCGTTTATGTTCTTGATTCCTTCTTATTGAAAAAGAGGGATTTCTCATATTTAATCTTTCTCTACCTTCCATCTATTCATTCATTTGTAGTGTTTGGATCTCTGGACGCCCACATGTAAACCTGTAAAAGAACGTGCCCTATTATGACATCCATTTGGAAGTTGGCATCCACCTAAGCATCTAGTTTCATCCGGAAATTGGTGTTGGTCTGTTGGAGGTGCTCGTATTAAGTAGTAAATTTCACATTTCCAAACAAAAAAAAAAAAAAACAAAAAAAAAAATAGTCAGACTGATGTCATATTTATATAAATCTTGGTTTAAGGGTTGTTTGGTAGCCTCTTTATGATTTCATTAAGTGGTTACATCTGAATCAGTCAGTAATCAATGTGTTTATTTCAAATATGAAACTATTTACACATCTAAATAATTAGCTAGTAAGCCTCTTAACCATTAAGCTTCAAAATGATGTTGCATGAAAATTATTTACCCCTTTATCCATTCATAACCTTATTCGGTCACTTATGCGTCACCTTCTCAACCCATCACCACTTCCTCCACCACCAACTAGTCAGGAAAAACTAAGTCAAGCCTCTTATTGGTTTAGAGCTTTTTTAATCAATCAAATCTTTTAATAGGTTAACACTTAATGGCGCTGAGGTTGCCAAACATCCCCTTAATATAATGATTTTGGCATTCAATAATATATTAATTCTTTCTTGGGAATATTTTCTATTCTAGTTAGTTGTGACCACCATGGTTGGTGTATATTGTCTCCATGCTTGGCAGTTTGGATTTCATTCCATCATTATTTGAGTTCAACATCGTATTCTACAAGGTTTGGTTTGGGTCATTCGGTTACATGAAAACTTGGTGTGCAAGTTAAAATATTGATTTCACATGATAATGTATTATTTTCTTGAATGCTTGATAGTTTTTGTTACTTAAAAATAGTTATGGTGCCTTTTATTCTAAGAATATAAAATAATCAAGAAGTGATATATATACCTTGACTAAAACTTACAGTTTCCAGAAAAAAAATTATGGGTAAAAAACAATAGTTGAGAAGAGGTATATAAATATGTGTAGGTTCAAACCAAATAAGCAGAATTGTATTCCTAAACCGGCAAAGTCGACTAAGGGGGTGTCTGTTAGACTCTTAATAAATCTCTTAATCATTTTAGCATTAAGGGTTGTTTGGTTGATTAAGTGCTGAATCATTAAGAGGTCTGAATGGCTAAGTGCTGAGTGATATTGGACCTCTTAATGGTTAGTTTTCTTGTCCCACATTGGTAGGAAAGTCTCATTAATGTTCAGCCTAGTTCAGTGTTTAATGGTTCAGCGACATCCCAAATCTTAATGGTTCAACCATAACCATTACATTCAGTAGCTGAAACAAACGCGTTGAATGCTGAATAGCGCTGAATGATTCAGAGCCTCATTAAAAGACTTACCAAACAGCCCCTAAGAGTGTTTGTTTTCAATTAAAAAAACATCTAAATTGTTCCATTAAATCTTAACCATTCAGCTAATTAGGGATGCTGAAACACTCAGACCCTTTAATGATTCAGCACTTAATCAGACGGATCTTACCAAACAACCCCTAAACCGTTAGTCCGACTAGTTTCTTATCTTTTAGAGTAATAAGCAGATGACAGAGACAACGTTCGATGCCATTGTTAGCTATTCTTGTTTTTGGTTTACTATTAAGAATAGCAAAGCTGTGTTACTTGTATCAAATGGTTGGATGGTTGAATAATCCTATTTTGTATCAGTAACAGTTTTGCTCCCGAGCTAGTTTCTTCCTAGTCGGACAATTTATATAATTCGTTCTAAGCTATTAACAATATTGTTAATTTGGCGGGTTTCTTTTGTGTGTCTTAACACAAAAAAACATCCAGTTAATTACGTTCATAAATATATTATATTGATCATTTTTAAAATCTAATAATTTCACCTGGTTCCATAGGATAGGGCTCGCGAGCCTAAGTTATAGCCGAGATTTTGCGAGCTCGAGCCGAGCTTTTGAGCTCGTTTGAGATTCTCAAATCACCTCGAGCCGAGCCGAGCCGAGCTCGAGCTTTGGATTTTGCTAGCGAGCCGAGCTCGAGCTCAAGATTGTAGGCTCGAACCGAGCTGAGCTCGAGCTTCACAAAACCTTAACGAACTCGAGCCGAGCCCAGTCAGGCTCGGGCTCGGCTCGTCTCGTTTACACCCCCCACTACCTCTAAACATATGATTCTTTTACAAATTACAAGTTATGAAGTTAATAACAACCGCTAAGGGGCTTCTTACCTTGTTTTCTGGGAAGTCTAAGCCTGATGGGCCAAAATGGGCTTGAGTAATATTTTGGGCCAACGTATATGAGAATCTTTAAACCTGATGGGCCACATGCTGGGGTTACGAGTATCTAATGATTTTTTCTTCCATTTTTTTTTTACTTTATTGGTCCTTCACCTTAGCATGTTTAAACGTTATAATTTTGAGTTTGATTTCACATATTTTTCGGTTTAATATTTAAAAAGGAATTCTTTTTCTAATGTATAATATGTGTATTTTTATTACTATTTTTATACGAATATAATTTTGATTTGGAATAAACAATGTTAGGGCCGGCCTAGAGGTAGGCAAGATGTATCCCAGCCAAGGCCTATTTTTTCCATGTGCCTAGGTTTGTGTGTTGTTTTTTTTTTCTTATTAGCATTCGATATATAAATATAAAGAGTACAATCCTTAAAATATAAGAGCACTCACATCCCATTCACCAAATGTATGTGAGTGTGTCCACCAAATTATATGGGGTGAGTGTAAGTGGTTGTGAGTGGAGGAGAGAGAAAATATTTGGTGGAAGCACTGTTTCCACCTTAAATATGAAAAGCTACTGTTCACCCCTATATATATTTTAATATTTTTGTAAGTAGTTGTGAGTGATTAGAGGGAAAATGTAATGATAAAAGTATGAAAAAGTATTATTATTTTAATTATGAGAGAGAAGATTTAAGAGTAAAGTAGTGAATTTTAGTGTAATTTGATGGATAATATTTGATGGAGGGAATGTAAATGCTCTAATACGATTGGGCTCTAGTGTTTAAGGCGTTTCATATCTTATTATGTCGTTGGTTTGACTCGTATTCTCTTTCTGTTTGTCGTTTCAATTCCTTTTCATTCACAAACAGACTTGATTTTCAACTTTTCATTCTTACTTTTTTTTAATCTGTTTTTTAATAGTATCTTAGATTTCCTAGAATTAGTTGTATTAATAGTTAAATTTTTAACAAATTATTTATTAATATTTTCTTTTTGAACGCTTTTTACTACTTATTTTTATAACTATTTTCTTTTAGAACGCTTTTTACTACTTATTTTTATAACTAGTTAACAACATTAAATTCAAAGAATTTGGATAAAATTAAATATTAATTTATTAATGTGTCATGCGTGGATCCTTACTCCGCGGCTCTTGTTATATAAATTCAGTATTTGGTATGTTACGTTTTTTTTCCCGTTTACTATAACGAGTATAAAATATGAAGATGTAATTAAACATTTGCTATTAAGAATGCTAAGAGAGCTTCACGAATCATCGGTTAGCTATTACGGTATGACATTATTATAATACTACATTTTTGTTTTGTTTATTGTCTGCTGTTTAAAAAAATTAGTTTATATAATTCGTTAGGCCTAAGGGCTTTTTTTGGGTTCGTACAAGGCACTTGAATACTTAGGAACGGCTCTGAACAATGTTGATAATCGTTGAAAGTCAAATACCAATTCTGTAACCTTGATATTTTGTAGTTGTGTGTAGGATCAGTTTCTTTTAAAAGAGTCTCTATTAGAACAAGTTAATCAAAGTAAATGAGCAACGGAATAATAAATGTTCTAAGTTAACAGTTCACTTTTTATATCAGTAAATGCTCCCCTCAAATGATTAACCAAAGTGCAATAAATGTATATGAGAATCTAAACAGTTAATGATAAAACAATTGAATATATTCAGATAATAATTCTCATATGATGGACAATGGATTTCTGATTCAAAGTTTTATATATTTCCATGTTAATAAATAGAAGGTATAAACCCTTCTATTTATAGACTACAAAATGTACTATGAAGTATAAGATTAGTGGTATAATAATACAAAAGGCTTAGTTAGCATTGGAACTGTACAAAATATCTAATAAATACAAATATAATATAAACTGCTAAAGATTGCGACAGTGGGAAGCTTCTACTAGAACTGCTGATGAGTTATGAAACTGCTGATGAGTAATCCTTCAGAGGTTGCTCTTCAGTAGTTGTTCTTCAGATGTTTGTCTGGTTCATCTTCAGAAATTTACTCTTCAGCACTTGTGTCTTAGCTTCAGCTCATTTCAGTACTTGTATTTTCTTCTTCAGCACTTCTTATACTTAACCAAAGTTGCAGAGAGGATATTTTACTAAAGATAAAATGCTTATCAATCCTCTTTGACCCAATAATCTCCCACTGGATTGATGAAGCCAAAACTTATCTAATTTTTATTTATAACTTCCTCTTCTTCTGTTGTCAAGGATTCTCCATATTTCTTTTACCATTGACATCTTGAGTACATGACTTGTTGACTAGTGAGAAGTGGTCCCTGCTCTGGTTCAAGGAAACAGAACAATTAGAAGATCATTATCTGATAAGTTGCTCAACTCATTCTTGTGATGTAAAACTTTGTAAGAATAGTCTTCTCTTTCCGAACAATAGAGTTTAGACTTGTGAGTGAAGGGCCATTTCACTATCTTGG
>JAUTDX010004093.1:0-35008 GCA_030844895.1 Ambrosia x helenae
ATAAATTTATTAGTAAGAGGCCAATGTTGGAATTATGCTATATTTGACACATTTATAATATTAACAAAGTGTATGGACCAGTCTACAATCTTTTAGAAGTTCAAGGGGGTAGAGTGGCTTAATTGGCAAACTTGTATATAAAAGGGATGATATATTTCTATTGTTTCATTCATACTCCACCCCCGAAATTCTAGGAAAGTGTGTGTGAGAGAGAGAGAACCATCCAAGTCTAAAAATCCCGTTTTTAGGGTTATCTACCCTGTCATAAAGTGGAAATTCTCCGAAGATTGAACCGTTGGATCGTTCTCAAATTTTGACAAAGCTATAACACATATAAACGATCATATGCAACGGTGGGTTTATGATTTAGAGTCCTGGAAGAGGGGTTTTTTACTAACCAGAACCAGCAGCTCGAAAATGGATTTTCCCAGCCACTCTTTTGCCATTTCACGATGGTGGTCGCAGTTTCAGGTGAAGGAACTAATAGGGTTGGCAGGTCTTGGTGAGATGGTTTCATGGACTCCTAAATCACCTAAATCGGAGTTCGTTTGATATGTTTCGACCTCTACTCGCATTTGTAAGTTATTCCCAAACTTAACTTCATTTATGTAATTGAATTCACATGTGTATGAAGAATGGTAATAATGAAAGGATGGATATGTGGGTATAAACTTTAGGTTAACTCATTTGGTGGATTTAATTGTTATGTGTGATCATAATGTCATGATAGTTGGTTAAGTCAATAATGGGATAATCACCCAAACGGGTCACTTGGGTGAATGGATTAACCGTGTTGAATTATATCCCAAAACTTATACATTGGTTTATTGGTGAATTAAAAGTAAGATGTCTTGAACTTATGGTGTGTACTATTTTTATAAAGTGCACTATTTCCATAAAGTGACCCGTTATATATTCTAATGGTTTGCAAGTTTGGCTTGTTTTAAAGTAGGAATGACACGGATTTAAAGATAAAGGGTCAAATGGATGGAATGAACGAAACACTCCTTAGGCAAAGGTAAGTGACTTATGAACTAAACTCCTAGTTTAGTAAATGCACGTTTATGTATTAATGTATAATGGGAAACAAGAATGAAATGATAATTTGTAGTAAGACAAACGAATGGATGTTGTTAGTGAACAAGTATAGTTCACCTCACAACAATGAAAGTAGTTGGGATAAATGGTCAACAAGATAAATAATGAAGTGAAGGTATTTTAAGCATGAAACATATCCGAGATTTGCAATATGGCATAAGAATGAATGATACAATATATAGTATGTGTATGTGTATGTGTGTTATGTATGTATATATATATATATAAAGAGAGAGAGAGAGAGAGAGTGAAGAGGAAGAGATACATTATTCACGGTGTAACTATTTAGATTAAATTTATATAGTTATGCAAGGTTATACATGAGGTAAACGATTTGGTAAGTAGAGTTGTCACGCATTGGATGATTATGATATAGAGTGTATGCATAGGTTCCTTACACTTGGGTAAGTGTGAAGGTGCAATGTATGTAAAGGTTGGTCATTATGTGTAGATTGGTTATAGGATCAGAGATGTCATGTTGTCCTAGTAAATACATGAATGGAGAATAGAATGACAGGTAAAGATAACTTTTATCTGAGATTCGTATGCGCGCATGTATTGTTGTGTTATTTACATTTTTTTATGAGGATGGTAATAAAGATGCAGGTATGTAAGTATGAATGCATGGAAATTGGAGGTTAGGATCAAGAGATCGGATCCGAACTTGCATAAGGCGGTTGGACATGATCATTGAGTATTGTTGGATGTTATCTCCACATTGTGAATAATTGCATGAAGTCACTTAATGAACTAACGAATTAGTTATGTGGTGGTTGCAGGTTGTCTAGTCTACCTCACAAAGCAAGGAATGGTTGGAGATCGAGTCAGACGCGGATTGTACTGGGTCGCGGTCATGTTACCTAATAAAGATAAGTTACATTGAATGAAATTGAGAAACAATAAATGATGTAACACCTATATTGTCTTGGAGATATGTTTTAAAACATTCGAGAATGTTTTTATTAACCAAGAATTTTTCAGTTCGTATTCCGCTGCGTATTTTCTGTTAGAACGGTTTAGGGTGTTACAAGTGGTATGAGAGCCCGGGGTTGAGTGAAATCGAGTACAAGAAGGTAAGTACTTGAAATCAAACCCGTGTGCTCTTGAGATTAGTGACCCGTACAATCGAAGACTCGACCAGGACCTGAAGGTATAATTTATAATAATTCACGTAATACGACAGAACTAATTGAGTTGTTTATTAAGGTGAGATTTAGTGGATGATGAATATGCCTCTAGCTCGCGATCCAAGGCAGACATGTGAAACAGTTGCAAAGGTCATCTATCAGAGGGTGAAGAGGATAAATTCCTACGTCATTAAAATGAAAGAAGAAGGAAGTCACAAATCAAACGTGGCACGTACATGAAGACATATTATACACGTTGGAAGGATTGCGTGAAAGGTATGATTTATTAGTTTAGTAAGTAGTAAGTAGAATGTAGACGTAATGAAGTTGAGAATACGAATGTGGATAAAAGTATGACAATTGGGAGATGGATATCCAATCAAAAAAAAAACCCAATAAGTTGTCTAGGGGTGGGTAAAGAAAACAAGACATGAGTTAAAATTCATCTTTTCTCATAATGTGTCGTAGTGATTTATGGGACGCCATGTGTACGGTAGGATTTACTAATACACTTGCCATGTATTAGCCCCTACCATACATATGGATTCTTATAAATTGATAAAATCACATATGGGTCAGAAAGAATGGTAAGTGGGTATGGTAGAATAAGTGTAGCATACCTTTATTAATAATTGGACGATAAATGAATCATTAAAAGATGCAAATTCAATTGATAAGAATTTGACTTTGTGGCAAGATGCACAAGTCAAAGTGTGGAAATTGACTTTGTGGCAAGATGTGCGAGTCAACGTGTGGAAATTGACTTTGTGGCAAGATGCACAAGTCAAAATGTGGAAATTGACTTTGCGGCAAGATGCACAAGTCAAAATGAGGAAATTGACTTTGGGGCAAGACGCACAAGTCAAAGTGTGGGAATTGACTTTGTGGCAAGATGCGCAAGTCACGTGTGGAAATTGACTTCGTGGCAAGTTGCACAAGTCAAAAGTGATGGAAATGACTTCGTGGCATGATGCACGAGTCAAAAAGGGGTAGATAATTAACTTTTTAGCAAGAAGCGTATATACACGTGTGACCGTGAGAAGCATGACATGTATGCCTAGCAAATTAGGAAGGTAGAATAACCCATATGATGGGTCAAATTGGTAAAAAAAAAATGTAGAAATGTAAAATGACCCACGTGAGGGGTCAAATTAGGTGGAACATTGTATAAATGTAGAATAACTTTGAAACGGATTGAGATGTCCATAGGTGAACATGGATCAAACATGTATTGAATGAATGGTTCGAGTTAATAGACAAGTATGGCCCAAATATGCGTTGAATGCATATGCTTGAAACTATAGGTAAGTACGACTCAAACATGCATGAATGAGAGATAGAATCCATGTTTTATGTAGTGTCAAACGGGGATGAAGAAGAGAATTGCATTCCTGTCTCCAACAATGAAAAATTTAAAAGTTGTAAGTATGTAGTTAATAATTTTGTTGGGATAAACGTGTTGTGAGACCAACGAAATGAATGAATAGGTATTATACCTATAGTTTTATTGATGTGGGTAGAAATACAAAGTAACTAACGGTAGAAACGAATTGTGAAAAAAAAGTTAAGAATGCATTAATGGTTTGACTATGTGAAAAACAAAAACGTTGATTGGTAAGAGTAACAAATGTATTAATAAGATTGCATGAAATCCTTATCCAATGAAGTAAACATAATCAGTTATCAACTAGGAGTTGTTGGTGTGACAAGTAAACATAAATACGTGGCTAAGAACCAGATGAATAACTTAATTTGACAAGGAAATGAATATTTCTTTTTGCAAGAAATGAATGAATATTGTTTTCATAAGCTTTCTAGATTAAAAAGGAAGTACAAAGCATACTTCCAACTATCATTAGAAAGATTAGAAAGGATTGATGGTCGAATGTCATAAATTAGTAAGAAGAGACAATTTGAAAGGTCAAACTGCTGAAAGGTTTGTGAAAGTAACAAATAAAATGTAAGGATCTTATGTAAGAATGTTAAATGTGTAACATGGTTTTGTATTTGAATGGGATTTTTATGAAAGAATTATTGATAGATAGACCTTGAATGTGAAAGGAACCTTCAATGGACTGTTGAAAGTCTCCTATATGACTAACCGTGATTTTGTAGACGCGAATAATCTAACTCTTGATATGATGAAACCATTAGAATTGGTGAAAGTATGACTACGAATTGGAACTAGTCATGTGAATGATTTGGACCAAGACAAGTATGGCATCAACATTGGATAGAAGCGAACCTATTCGGCTTACATATTGTTAGCTAACGCCATGAAAGCAAGGTTAGTAAAATCCTTAGCTTATGATTGTTAGATAGAAAGAGTTAAATTGAATAGTACCTCCGCACAAATAAGTGATAGTTCAAGTATGATGTGGTATGGAACGTTTGACTTTTAAAGGTCAAAAAAATGAATGACTTTCATCCCCTACTTGATATCATTGAGAAATATGCATGTGTGCGAATTTTTAGTATTGCATGAAACGAACTAAGAAACAAATAAGCATGAATGAAACGACTTGAAATTTCACCCTAACGGGTGTGCATAGTAAATTTAATTGTAGTGGTATAGAATGAGGTTTAACATTTGAATTAGTATGATTTAGTAGGAAAGAGATAGTAACTATGTTATGATAAGGATACCATGATTGAATATTTACGAAATATGTGTGTATATAGGCTAACTATTTGTGTTTAGAAAACACATAGAAGGTATACTAATAGTGGAATATAGTAGTAATCTTGTGACTAATGCGAGAATGAAAGATTAAGTAGGGTTTATGGGTTAAAAATAGAACTAATCGATTTATTATGTTTAATAAATGCATGAAAGCCTCTTGTAAATGTAAGACGTAGAAATAAACATATGAATATGCTTGTCATGTGTAACGTTATTTTATAGTTTTATAATGTGGGCTTGCGACATGGCATGAAGTTTTGGAATTAAATGAATGACTAAATAAATAAGCAGCAATGATGTTTGTTAGGGAACTAGCATTACGCCAGAAAATGAGTTTTGATACGTTGGAACGAGCTCGAGGGTTATAATGTATAGGGACTCGGATATGCATTGTGAATATATGGTAAGAAGTTTATACATAATTTACTAGGTATGCATTCTAGGTATGTCATTTGAGTGTATAAACAAACGAAAGGTAAGAGTAAACTTGAGATGAAAAATAAAAATAAAACTAAATGAAACAGGTTTCGAGGACGAAACCTTCATTAAGGGGGGTAGACTTGTAACGCCCCAAAACCTGAATAATTATTTATTAGCATGTTTATTTTGTACTATTCAATGGAATACTTAGCTAGAATGATTAACCTAGTTAAAGAAATTGAATGATTAGCTTCTTGTGAAGGTTTGAAAAAAAAATTAACGTGAGAATCTATGTAATGGAAGAAATAAAGGGTGGTTGATGATTTTATATTGTTAAAAGATCTCTAATTAACATGTAGAAATGCATGTTAGATGAAATTCATGTTGAAATATAGTTTGATAGTGTGATTTTGTAGAACTATGCATTAAGAGATTTTACTCTATACTTGGTTGGTAAGATGCCTTCAACGTGTTGGATAAGTTACTTCATTGTGAATTAGAAGTAAAATGTGTAGTAAATGTAGAGCATATAAATTTATTAGTAAGAGACAATGTTGGAATTATGCTATATTTGACACATTTATAATATTAACAAATGGTATGGACTAGTCTTCAATCTTTTAGAAGTTCAAGGGGGTAGAGTGGCTTAATTGGCAAACTTGTAGTATAAAAGGGATGATATAGTTTCTATTGTTTCATTCATACTCCACCCCGAAATTCTAGAAAGAGAAAGTGTGTGTGTGTGAGAGAGAGAGAGAACCATCCAAGTCTAAAAATCCCGTTTTTAGGTTTTCTACCTGTCATAAAGTGGAAATTCCCGAAGATTGAACCATTGGATCGTTCGCAAATTTTGACAGAAGCTATAACACATATAGACGATCATATCCAACGGTGGGTTTATGATTTAGAGGCCTGGAAGACGGGTTTTTACTAACCAGAAAACAGCAGCTCGAAAATGGTTTTCCAGCCACTGTTTTGCCATTTCAGCGATGGTGGTCGCAGTTTCAGGTGAAGGAAACTAATAGGGGTTGCAGGTCTTGGTGAGATGGTTTCATGGACTCCTAAATCACCTAAATCGGAGTTCGTTTGATATGGTTTCGACCTCTACTCGCATTTGTAAGTTATTCCCAAACTTAACTTCAATTTGTGTAATTGAATTCACATGTGTATGAAGAATGGTAATAATGAAAGGATGGATATGTGGGTATAAACTTTAGGTTAACTCATTTGGTGGATTTAATTGTTATGTGTGATCATAATGTCATTATAGTTGGTTAAGTCAATAATGGGATAATCACCCATACGGTCACTTGGGTGAATGGATTAACCGTGTTGAATTATATCCCAAAACTTATACATTGGTTTATTGGTGAATTAAAAGTAAGATGTCTTGAAACTTATGGTGTGCACTATGTTTATAAAGTGCACTATTTCCATAAAGTGACACGTTATATATTCTAATGGTTTGCAAGTTTGGCTTGTTGTTAAAGTAGGAATGACACGGATTTAAAGATAAAGGGTCAAATGGATGGAATGAACGAAAACACTCCTTAGGCAAAGGTAAGTGATTTATGAACTAAACTCCTAGTTTAGTAAATGCACGTTTATGTATTAATGTATAATGGGAAACAAGAATGAAATGATAAATTGTAGTAAGACAAACGAATGGATGTTGTTAGTGAACAAGTATAGTTCACCTCACAACAATGAAAGTAGTTGGGATAAATGGGTCAACAAAGATAAAAAATGAAGTGAAGGTATTTTAAGCATGAAACATATTCGAGATTTGCAAATATGGCATAAGAATGAATGATACAATGTATAGAGTATGTGTATGTGTGTTATGTGTGTTATGTATGTATATATATATAAAGAGAGAGAGAGAGTGAGAGAGGAAGAGATACATTTATTCACGGGTGTAACTATTTAGATTAAATTATATAGTTATGCAAGGTTATACATGAGGTAAACGATTTGGTAAGTAGAGTTGTCACGCATTGGATGATTACGATATAGAGTGTATGCATAGGTTCCTTACACTCGGGTAAGTGTGAAGGTGCTATGTATGTAAATGTTGGTCATTATGTGTAGATTGGTTATAGGATCAGAGATGTCATGTTGTCCTAGTAAATACATGAATGGAGAATAGAATGACAGGTAAAGATAACTTTTATCTGAGATTCGTATGCGCGTATGTATTGTTGTGTTATTAACATTTTTTTTATGAGGATGGTAATAAAGATGCAGGTATGTAAGTATGAATGCATGGAAATTGGAGGTTAGGATCAAGAGATCGGTTCCGAACTTGCATAAGGCGGTTGGACATGATCATTGAGTATTGTTGGATGTTATCTCCACATTGTGAATAATTGCATGAAGTCACTTAATGAACTAACGAAATAGCTATGTGGTGGTTGCAGGTTGTCTTGTCTACCTCACAAAGCAAGGAATGGTTGGAGATCGAGTCAGGACGCAGATTGTACTGGGTCGCGGTCACGTTACCTAATAAAGATAAGTTATATTGAATGAAATTGAGAAACAATAAAAGATGTAACACCTATATTGTCTTGGAGATATGTTTTCAAACATTCGAGAATGTTTTTATTAACCAAGAAATTTTCTAGTTCGTATTTCCGCCGCGTATTTTCTGTTAGAACGGTTAGGGTGTTACAAGTTGCCTTGAATTAAGTTAGTAAATAGTAAAACCATTAACTTAAGTTGCCTTTAATGAATTTAGGGCACCCCAGTCCAGACATTTCCACGTCAGACACAGTCCAATTTAGTAGTCAGGCATCAGGTGAGTTCCCACGACCCCATTTTTACTGTTTTTCATACTTTTGGGGGGGGGGGGCAACATGCGTACAAGTCCAGATACATTTTTCACTATTATGTGATCATGAGACATAAAGGTTCAGAGTACTAATAAGCCCTCGTGTCATACATTTTACTGTAACATTGGCTATGGACTTTGCCATGAAATACCGGAATAGATCTATTGGTTGACACCCCCACTCTTGGTTAGTCGCTCTAACCGGATGACATATATCAAAAGAGTGCTTGTATTTCACTTTACATTCATTGTATTTAGTGTACAATGGGTGATGCACAACATTCTTCATGGTTTGGTTATAGGCTCATGACAGTCACATAATGATTATTGTCCTAGCTAGACAATGATCCAATCACCCATGGTTTATATAGAACTCAAAACCCGTGACCTCACCAACTTAATTGTTGACATATTTTAATTGCATATTTTTCAGGCAATTAGTTGAGCAAACATGGAACTTGGAGTCGCGCACGAGCATCTCGGGGATTTTGTGAACCTTATTTTGGGAATGGTTTTAGACATGAAATTTTAAACAATGGTTTTAAGACAATGTTTTGTTTATTTGTGTTAAACACTACTGTCTTTTAATATATCTCCTAAGTTATGAATTTGATGCTTGCGTGACTTGTGTGCTTGAAAACCTTTCAAAGTTACATCTCGCGTTTCTGCCTTGCCGGGTGTGACTGATTGGTATCAGAGCACTTTATTATAGTGAACTAAGATTATTTTTTGAATCAAACTCTAACTTAAACAAAACGTTTTGCGAAATGTTTTCATGAGGTGTAAAAATATTCCACATTCCGTTGCGCTCCGCAAGTTCCATGTCAGACACATCGTGCATTTGCATTTGCATTTGCATTTAGATAGGTTAGTAATTAAGTTGCATGATTACTCACACCCGTGTGTGCTATTGATTTACAGGATCATGGCGCCACGCATCGACATCGTTATATTATCCAACACCGAGGAGGATATTCTGGCTATACCCGACAGCTCACATGACGAGGGTCCCGATTACCTAGTCTCTTGTGGGTCATTGGAATGGATTGTTAACAAGCTAGATCAGAGCTATCAAGGTGCGGAATCTGTTGATAGATGTTTATGCAAATGATGAATCAATCACAACGATAACGAACATGAGAATACTTATAAACGGCTTGTCTATTGAAATTATTTCAGTGGAACCCAATACCAATTACAAGCTAATGACTGACCAACCCTAGCCAAAACCCCATGCAAGATATATACTTGCATGGGCTGACTTACAGATCAGCAAAGATGAAGCTTAGCAGTTAGGCGAAGATGCCAAATGGCATCTTTGCTTAACTCCTTCTTCGCCCTTCTAGTATCTTCGCCTATTACTATGCTTGCTAGGATTAAACACAAAAGACTATGATAGTTGACTTATAACAATGTCAAGTATGTTACAATTAACCTATCAGCCAACACAAAAATGATACTAATCTAGAGAATCATTTGTCACACAAACATGCACTAACAAACTCCCCCTTGACAAATGCTCTCTAAATCTTCAAACCATCTGCAGCTCAATCTTCCATATTGTGCCACCGACTGTTAGCATGGAACTTCTTCTTCACACATACATCCACAACTCCTTGTAATGATAGCCTTGATGCGTCCAATCATCCCTGTAGTAGATCTGCTACTTGTATAACCTCCTCAAGTCAGCTCGAGATAGATTCGCCAGATATATCAGATCATATACTCTCAACAAACACTTCTCATTGTGGTCATCCATGACCGCTTCGGCTGTTTTGCTCTCTACAAATCATCATTTAAGATCACTGAGATTATTCTGAGGTAGCTTCTTCAGAGGTACCCGCTTCAACCACTTTGCAGGCATATAATACATCTTCATCCAAGGCTTGTTCGTCCTTGGATCAATACGTGTGCGATCCTTAATCCTCTTTCCTTTCTGTGGGCAGAAGTACTCAAACTTATCCTCCTTAACCTCATACCTCATAATCCTTTGAATGGCTTTAGCATAATCATTCTGACGCGGATTAATCAAATCACGTCAAACCAAGTCACGAAACTCCAACAAAGGCATATACTAAATCCCATCATATCTCTTGATAGCAAAAAAGCTTCAACTCATCCTCATAAAACCAACTGACAATGCCACTAGTCTCATGTTTCTGGTTCGAAGCATCATAAGACTGCATCTACCTGAAAGGCTTGGGCCTAGAATTCTTCCATTCTTCTTTCACTCTTTCCACGAGGCTTCCATACCACATGAGGATCAAAACTGTCAACATAATTTGTAGTATCTTTAGGATCTGAACTAACTGGATCCTCTGTCAACATTTTCATCAAATAGTTCAGATGCTGTTGATCCTTCATTACCATCTTCTAAGATCGTCTCTGAATATAGCTTAGGAGCTACGACCTCATTCACCTCATCATGTGCCCCTGCTTCCTCTTCAGTGGGATTCCACTCTTCTAGATTATCTGGAATGAACTCACCTTCCGCCAAGTCATACACATCATGCTCTGACCCTTCAGAAAGTAATCAAGATTCCTTCAGCTTCTCTGTAGCTTCTTGAACTTCAATCAAAGAGTCAAAAGTAAACTCATCGAATCCTGGAAACAACACATCCAAAGTCTCATGACTGAAGGTGTCCCAGAGTTGAGGCACACAATCAACAGGTCTCGTCCCTAGATCTCCAGCACCAGCAATCTCAACTCCAGTACCTCAACTCCCCCTGAGTAGTAGCAGGCACACCAAGTGTTGTTGAAGCACTTGGAGGCTCACTTCCCGTAGAGCGGTTAGGATCATTGTTAGGATTATCCTCACGCCTCTTTGTCCGTACCTCATCACCTTTACACGTATCACTCTCCCCTGAGCCTTCAATTACTTCATCAACTCAATGTTCAATTGAAGAAGCATTTGAATCATCGACCTATCATTCACCTACAACTGTTGTTGAACCTCATTATACTGTACCAACTTGGCGATGGTCTGATTGGCCACCATCACCTAAGCATTCAACTCCACCACCCATCTCTCCAGCCGAACAATCCTTTCCCCATCTGGCAAAGAAGTATCAATGCTAAAATCCAGAGCAGAGACATCGAACACAAACCCCACTAATGATGGAAGGGTGGTAGCAGGTGTGGATGTGGATGCAACAGTGGTAGTGTGAGTAGTAGTAGGTTTGGGTAATGTTGTAGTTTGGGTAGAAGATGTGAAAACTGGATCAGAGTGTAGAGCCGTCAGTCAACTTGGAAGTGTAGAAACCCCAAGTGAAGATTCACCAACTATTCCTGTACCGGTAGGGACAGGTAATGTTGTAATGGATGAGGTAAGGCTAAGTGGTGTGGCGGTGTTGGGTTCAGATAGTGGTGGTGGTTGCAATGGTTTTCGATGGCACCTGTGAGCTAGGCTCACGAATCACTACACCACCTCTCTGCCTCTGGCGTGGCCTTAGAGGTGGGACATCATCATCACCATCGTCATGAGAATCTCCTTGCTGATAGTCTTTGTCAGCCTCATCATCATCTCTCTTCCTCTTTTCACCCACAATGTTAGTAGGAGAAACCGACATCTATGGTGAATCAGCGACTATCTCGCTTCCTTCACTACTCGAATAATCATCAAAACTGGGTGAAGAGGGTATACTCAAAACACCCAAGGATCCCTCTCCCCCATGAAGTGTACCAGATGGATCTGGGCGGTCAAAATCAATACCTAATTGCTCCAGAAATGCATTCCTAACATCTTGTACCTGCTCCTCTAAAGCTGGGTCGGGCTGCTGAATAGGTTGTTCACCAACCGGTTCCTGCACCTGAAATTGTACCTATGCTGCAAACTGTTGTTCCTAAACCTCAGGTTGATGGACTGGAACACGTGGCTATTGCTGTTGATGTTGTTACTGCTGTTGCTGATCAGGTGCTTCAAACACGCATCATTCTCCAGTGGTTGATAAGTTGGATCAATGAGAAAACCGAATAGTGGTGTCTCCTGTGGACATTCTTCATCTGGTCGCCCTATGTTGAGTGTGCGGCAGTCAGCAAGAGTGCGACGTTCCATTGTCCCGGCCTGAACAAACGGTTGTACATCTGACAAATCGGGCATAAGAAACTTGAAGATAAGCATTAAGAACCTACCATAAGATAGAAAACGGTTTTTCCCAATAGCCCAAATCTGCTTCTCCAACTCATACATAATCATCTGAGAAAAAGAGAATGGTTTGTTGTAAACCAATGACAGCATAGCAGACTAAATACTGGATCCCATAGCATCTGGTGCTGCCCGACGTGCCGAAAAGCAAACAATCATCACATGCATAAGTAACCTTCATTGCCCGTACACACAGCTCTTGCTGAACTGATCCTTCTGTATATCTCTAGAGTAACCCATACGAGTGAAAGCACCCATTCGAAATTTAGCGTTAAATATCACTGGTCCATCCTCCAGAGCAACAGTGCCAAGCCTTAGAGCCTAGCGAATAGTATCAGCGTATCAGCTGAAAACTGGATCACTTGGTTGTTGACGGTAGCACGCATCACCGGTGGTTCTTCTCTGTAGTCATATTCAGCTGTATCCCAGAGCTGCTGAAGATAAGTCACACTAATATGAGGTGACTGTGTGAGATCATAGTTGATTCTGCAACACTGAAAGAACGACATAATCTGTTGGTAATACACAGCTTGCCCGCCTCGTGGAACCAATCCAAAAGCTTTTGTTCTGGTTGCTGTAAAACTCACGAACTTCTTCTTCGGCCATATTCTGTACTCAACATTTTAACGTTAGCAATGTGTAAAAATCATCAAGCAAAGTTTTGGTCAAAAGTCAACTAAGTCCCTGGAACCAGTCAAGAAAACGAAGATGGAACTAGGTGAAGATGCCTATTTCACGAAGTTGGGGATCCACGAAGATGGCCTCAGGCGAAGATGCCTTTTGGCATCTACGTTTTTCAATTATCTTCGTCTGTGACGAAGACGAGTGCAACAAGTCAAAAAAAATTTCATTGATTCAATACGATCTGATCATCATGATACAACCTAATAGGTCCGATTAAGCATTCTATGTAATTGGTTTTAAGTTTTGAACGTCGTTTCTCAGCATATTGATTAAGTTTAAACCCGAGCCATAAAACCCACTTAAAACCTTCTTTTTACAAACAAAATCAGTTGATTTTAGCATCATTATGATCAGAAAGTGATTTGGGATAATAATCGACGGTCAAAAATTTGTTTCATACATGTTTTTTGGATCAGATTGATGAAAAACGAAGTTGGTTATGTGGGGTGTATAATTTCACCTGATGGTGTGGGGTTGAGATGTTCAAGGGTCTTTGACCTGTTGATCGCCTTTATATACCCCATCATGAGGCGAAGATGACTAACGAAGATGCCTTAGGGCATCTTCGTCAAAACCCCAACTTCGTTTTTGATTTTGGGCCGAGCCCAAGTTTGTTTAAATGACACATGGGCCATTAAATTCAACAACATAACAACTTCATTCACAGTTTGGGCCTTTTGATTTTAAACGAGCCCGAATAGGTTTGACTAAGTGGATTTTATATAAACAAGGACTTGGCTTTTTTAGAAAAATTTGTAGGTACGAAAACGAAGTGTTTTCCCAAACAGTACGAGTACTCCCTTAGAATGACCATTTCCCATGCATTAAGACCTGAAGCGAAAAATAGAAAATCTTTTTGTCCTTTTTGAATTTTTATAAATATATAAAATAAATAAAAACACTAATAAAGTGAAAAATAAAATAAAATGTAATAACATAAAATTTAGAAAGCAACACTCTATTTATGTTGAGATGTCACCGTGAAAGGATTATATCAGCTAGAACAAGACTGAACACACAAGTTAGAATTGTTAAAGGTAAATTATTAAAAGAATAGTTGCAGTCCAAGGCGATTACCGGTATATGGATCCACTTAAACAAACTTACTTCATTGTCTTCAAAACCTCACTATATGGATTACGATAAAGAGCGTTTGACTGTAGGTACTGCGTGTCCCACAACATGACATACTCCTGCAATCAAGGTATGCACAAAGCTTCATCGTAACAGGTGAGTATATTGCTGTTATCCGTATAATTTACAAGGTACGAGACACACGGGTCTACAGGTCAGCATATTTCAGGATGCAGCAAAGTGACCGGTGTGATCTCAACTAGGGTTAGGACAAATACCGTTAGGTACGGAATTTTTTTAGCTTTGGGCTTTTTCAGGTAGCCTTTTAGCATATAGGGTTTTGGCAATTTCCTTTGGATTTTGCTCTTTTAAGATATCCTGGTTGTGTCTAGGTCAACATATATTTGGATGCAGCAGAAGGACAGCCAGGTTATCCCCGGATAGGTCAACAATTTAAAGACCCGAAACCTCTGATTTTGGCAATCTATCAACACAAGAATTAAGACCACAAGATCGTACGCCGATGTTATGTGCCCCACATACCATAGTCCTTGTTATTATTATATTATGGGCTGAGTACGTCTTGTAAGTCTGCCTACTGGTATATCTCATGATGGAGCTGCAGTCGCATGTAGCACTTCAGGTTCTCTGTTCTGTTCTAAGTGCGACAGTCAAGCAGTTGATGTACTATCATATCCTCGCTTTTACACAGTGACAGCTCGTTTTTTACACGAAATAAAGAAAACAGTTTATAAGAAAATACTTCAATAATTTATGGGAATCATAAAATCATTTGGCATTCCTCATCCCGTTCAGTTGCACCAACAATTCAAAACGAGCCCTGTCAAATGCCTTAGTGTATAGGTCTGCCAAATTCTCTTTAGTATCAACTTTTTCTAAATGAATCATTTTCTTTTCAAAACAATCTCTTATAAAGTGATGTCTGATATGAATATGTTTAGTTTTAGAAAAGTTGGTTGGGTTTTCAGGTACAGATATGGCGACTTTGTTATCAATCATAATGGGAGTATCTAGAAAATTCAAACCGTATTCCCGCATTTGTTGTTGTATCCACAAAACCTATGAACAGCAACTACCAACTGCAACGTATTCAGCCTCGCATGAGGACACAACTACATAGGTTTGCTTCTTTCATTGCCAGGATACTAGTCTCCCCCCAAGTAGTTGACATCCGCCAGTCATTGATTTTCTGTTCTGGTTGCATCCTCCGTAGTCCTAGTCGGTGTAGGACACGAGATCTAATCCACCATCCGATGGATACCAGAGACCTAATTTGAGTTTTCCCTTAAGGTATCTCATTATCCGTTTGACCGCAATCATATGTGAGTCCTTTGGATCAGCATGAAACCTGGCACAAAGATAAACTGGAAACATAATGTCAGGTCTAGAAGCAGTTAAGTACATGAGTGAACCAATCATTTCTCGGTACTCTATAAGGTCGACATGTTTGTCGATTTTTGTATCTCGACCGAGACCGTGGTTGACCGGTAGAGGAGTAGCAAAAGCAGTGCAATCATTCATCTTGAAACGAGTCTGGATGTCATGCACATACTTAGTTTGATGGATGAACATTCCATCTGCCTTGTTATCCACTTGTAGACCAAGAAAGAACTTTAACTCCCCCATAGAACTCATTTTGAACTTCTTTTTCATGACCTGCTCGAATTCCATGCATAAGTCTTCATTGGGTGAACCGAAGATAATGTCATCAACGTACACCTGAACCAGCAGAAAATCTTCTCCTTTCCTCTGAATGAAAAGTGTGTTGTCTATCTTTCCTCTGTCAAAGACATTGTTCAAGAGGTAGGAAGACAGTGCATCGTACCATGCCTTGGGAGCCTGATGAAGTCCATAAAGGGCCTTTTCATGTTTGTAGACCCAATCTGGATATTCTGGATCAGTGAACCTTGGTGGTTGTGGGACATACACTAGCTCTTTGACTTTTCCGTACAGAAAGGCGCTTTTAACGTCTAACTGATACACTTTAAATCCTTTATTAGACGCAAAGGCCAGAAACAAGCGAATCGCCTCTAGCCTAGCAACTGGTGCAAATACCTCATTGAAGTTTATCCCTTCATGTTGATTAAACCCTTTGACAACTAGTCGAGCTATATTCCTGACCACAACACCATTGTCATCTTTCTTATTCCTAAAACCCATTTAGTGCCAATTTCTTGTGCACCCCGAGGGAGATCGACCAACTCCCATACTTTGAGCTTCCTAAACTGAGCCAGCTCCTCTTGCATTGCGTCTACCCACGAGTTGTCACGAAGAGCCAGTTGATAAGTCTTCGGTTGAGTTTGCGAGATAAAGCACTTTAAGCATCTGTTCACAATCCATGCGTCTCTAACTCTTGCATACATGCAATTGGCAGTCGCAAAGCTTCTCCTCATCTGAACTCCCGTAGTAGGATCTCCCAGTATACAGTCAACTGGATGATCTTTATTTGCACGTGTTGATGTCACGGTATCAACCGGTAATGTTACTATTGTTTTTCATATGTTACTATTATTTGTCATTTGTAGGAAACATTTTTTTGTGTGTACGTTTGAATGTTTGATTTGTAATTTTTTAATTAATATATACATTCTATGTGTTTTTTAACAACTCTAACATATGTATCAATTTTAATGTACGCAAGTGAAATACTTCATGAAAAGTGTGTGAAGGATTAAGAATTAACATGTAAGCAACATGTTTGGATTTAGGAATGATGTTTTGTTTATAAAACAAAACACCAAACACAACAATTTAAAACACAATGCAATATATTATAGTCATTAAATTTAAAACACGACTAAAACACACTGCCTAATGTTCTTAGTATGGTATTTAAGTTTTAAGCCTAAGATACATTGTTTTCGGTTTTAGTTTTTGTGTTTGGTGTTATTTTAGGTAAAATAATCCAAAATATCATGACTAAATCCAAAAAATAATACCTACATATGAAATTTTAATCGTTCTCACAAAATATAGCATTTGCACACAAACATCACCCTATTTTATATTGCAAAAACCAATGATCTTCTTTTATGAGAGAACTAGTTGTGAAATTCGTATCGGGTTGAAATGACTCAATTCTTCATAAAAAGAATACACTAGATAACTGTCATAACTATTTGCAGTTGTTTGTTGCTTTAGTGAAAAGTGTCCTTAGAAATGCTACCTTGCTCAATAGCAAGTATCAATACTAATACTTACTACAGAAAATTGTTAGTACTAGACTTACAAGTTACAAGTGCGTTGCCATGCAAAAATTATATATATATATATATACATGTGTGTGTGTGTGTGTGTGTATAGGTAAGGGTTCTTGTACAAAGGCCAAAATGTGTGAGAAGGGCGAGAAGGCTTCTGGTTGCGACATGTGGCATAAGGTCTTTGGGCAATTTAGTAATTTTGATAGACTATTAAATAAAATTAAAATGCTAATAATGGTAACTGCCTTCAATAACATCTTTCATCTAAAATTACAAATCATCAAGCAAATGTTATTTTCTATATAGATAATATACAAAATAAAAAACACAAAAATTATTTTACGTTCATTCACATATCTCTTAATATCCTATCATTTCCACATAAGTTTTTTATAGGGTCTTTTAGCATGGATGATAGTGGGGTGTTTTATTTTCCTATAAACTATGTTGGGGTGTTTTATTGTTAGGTTGAACTTTCTTTCACACATAAGATGTTTTCAGTTCAATGGCTAGTGACCCTGGCTGATGATGTTACAAGAATACATTATATGATGTTTTATAAAATACATTGTGTTTTATGTTCATGTATAAACAACACAACGAAATTAGACTGTGTTTTATATTCATATTCCATTATAAATGAACCCTCAACATAAAACACATATTTATTAACAACCCAATTAAACAGGTATTACAAAACACATTTTAATAAGCAATCACTTAATCATGATGATAAAATGCACTAAAATGGAAAAAAAATATATCATAAAACACCTCATTAAGAAACAATGAGTAAAACACACTTTAATAATACAATCATGTACCCAAGACGATAAAACACATTGAATATGAACAATCAGCAAACATATAATTAGCAAACACCTTATCAAGAAACAATGAACAAAATCCTATGCTTTGTATGTAAAACAATTTTTTATATGGAATCCATGAATAATGAGATTGCTGTTTCCAAATTTGTGGGTGCTTTGACTTTAGAAGGTGCAAGAATCAAGGGATTAATATGGACGGCTTCTTGTATTTTAATTTAAAAGCATGGTAATTTACAATTATATCCCTAAAACATCTAATCAATAATTGTAATTAACACACTAATTACAAGATTGACATCCATTTAATCTCCACCCTAGATTAATCTCATCTAATGGACACAATTGCTTCTTACCCTTCTCACAAAACACCTCCTTTATATAGGAACCTCACCCTATATATATATATATGTTTCTATTAAATAATAACTTCTTATAAATGGTTAACCTGAATGAATCTAACACCACATGAAAAAAGATTCATAGCTTCTCCATCATAAATATACAAATTTTAAGTATTCTCAAATCATATAATAATAATTAGGCTTCGACTTTGAACAGTAGATTTAAGGTTTATGGTTTTTGTAATCGAATAAGTATTATTGTTTGTGAAGTGATTTCAGATATTGTGCTCATGGCATGGTGGTTGGGTTGAGTGTCTGCTTTGTGCAAGGCGGCGGTTCGAATCTTACATTGTGTTCCGGTGGGTTTTTTTTTTATTTTGTTTTAAAGGGTTATTAGACTCGTGGCCTTACAATGGGCTGCACACCTGTTTTCCACTTGGTTTTATTTTGTTAAAAGTTTTATTAGCATATAAAAACAACCTGCATGCCATTCTTTCCAGTTTTTCTTACGGTCTGATCTTCATCACTTGCTATCGCTCAGCTGGAAGGTAATTAGGCTTATGTTATAACAATTATACGATGAACGTCTGTCTTCTGTGTCTTTTTAACGGGTGTGTCGTTGTTTGTTAACTTATATAATTTTCAAACATGTATCAAAGTTGATTTGTTTTCAAAATTTATTAGCCGTTACATGTTGCATACTATGTTTTTGGGTAAATGGTGGTGTTTTGTTTACTTGCATGTGAGTGAGGAGCAAATTTTTGGGTTGTTTTTTTAATCTTTGTTTTGTTTGTGACGATTGGGTTGCATGCGATGGCTTTGGCTAAATGTGTGTGTTTTGTTTATTTCTATGGAAGTATAGAGTAAATTTGTTTGTAATATTTGTAACTTTTGTGTTCATGGTCTTTATGTTTGTTCAAGTTTTCTTATGGTGTAATTTTTTAGTTGTTTTATATTTGTGACGATTGGGTTGCATGCAAGATGGTGTTTATGTTTGTTGAAGTTTTGTTACGGTTGTGTGGTTTATATTTTGCTATTGGCATTGTTGTAGGATGTGTTATTATTAGTTTTTAAGTATGTTTTGACAGGGTTGTTTTTGAAAGATTGGTTGTTTTGGTAATAAAAAGGTTTTGAATTCTTAGAGTTGTTAATATGTTTTTAGGTGGTTTGGGTGTGACCTTTTTTTTATCAGGCTGTTGTTGTTATATTATGATTGTTTGTATAATGATCAGTTAACATTTGTTACAGGTTTTGCTGCTGATTTGGATTTTGCTGGTGTTTATGTTGGTAGGTTTACTGTTCTTAGTTTGTGTTGTTAGATAGGCGTTAATGTTTATGTTGCGTTTTGTGATAAGTTTTGGGTACGTTTACATTTTTTTTATAATCGACACCATGAGTATTGTAAGATAGGAATGTGTAAACTGCTTGCTAAAGCGTGATGTTTTATGATATATACAAGCGTTTTGTGATTTTACGCCAAAAGACAGAAGCGAGCTGTTTTGCAAACAGTCAGTGGCAGCCTAAAGTGGTGGTGATTCTAGCAAGGCTGTGGGTAATTCGCTAAGCTCAAAATTTGGATTTTCGTTGAAGAAAACAAAAAGAATCCATTAATACACTTTAAGATGCTTATGTACATTGTGATGGGAGATATAGTGCGCTGTCGTTGAATGGGTGTGGGTGGCCTGAAAAACGCCTTACAATGTCAGGAAGACAGTCGCTTATTGTCGGATGGTGCTGTTTAACGGTGTAGAAAAACCTTGAAAAGGGCAGGAATCAACTGGTATTTTGACTTGGTGGTGTCGCTTTCTTCGCTGCATAAATGATAGTCACTGGTATGCTGTTTTGACAGACAACCAGCAGTGACGCATTTTGAACGATGAGTAGTGACCCCTTTGGGCATGTGGCAGTAACTTTTAAGGTGATTATGCAGTTACGGCTTTGAGTGAAAATGTATAGGGTGTGTTTGGTCTTTTGACATGAATATGCAGTGGCTGAAAGGAATTAGCTAAACTGAAACGATTAGTGGTGACCCGTTTGGGTATGTAGTAGTAACCTTTAAGGTGATGATGCGATTACAGATCTGAATAAAAATGTATAGGGTGTGTTTGGTCTTTTGACATCAGTATGCAGTGACTGAAAGGAATTAGCTAAGCTGCTACACAAATATTTGTTCAATTATTACGTATTTTGCTCTCAGATTCAGAACATATGTATATCATACGGCGGAATATGTAAAATATTTTGCGCGTGTGATTCAGTCGGGTGGTAAGACATTGTAAGTTTGTTTAGGAGTCTGAAATTTTGAGATATAAGACAAACAGAAAGAAGCTAGGAGGTTAGAGTGGGCCACTTAAGTTTATACGCATTGCATAAGTTTTTAGCGCCTCATTTTACAGATCATAATCAGCGTGGTTTAGTGAAAATGTTGATGATATTCAAGCAGTGGATAAGAATTTAATAGAAAAGTGAATTATAGGACTTAGGATTATGATTGGTGAAGTTTTGCCGACTATTTAGGAATAGGTATTAAGAATGTCAATTAAATGCGTGTGCCTATGTATGTGTCATAATAACCCTATATATATTTCGTATATTGGGTATTTGATTACTACCTGTTTACTGTCTGTCTTCAAGGTCAAAGCGACGCCGGACTAATGTTGCGTCTGCGTCTGGCGCAAATTTACCACCCTTAGAGACTGATGTTGCTTCGTCTTCAACATCAGAGTTTCCTGTCTTGGCACCAAGCCGCCGACAGACATCGTACAGAAACACAATGTTACGGCGACGTCGGGGCGTTCAATCTGTTTCGTCACATATCAATGCTGATGCAATTCAAGATGTGAATGCATTAACGGTTTCACCTTTCTATATTGATTTTGGTGATTGTACAGAGGTTTGTGAATTTTGTGGTGCGCTTTTTTGGTTGGAAGAGCGTCTAACAGGTTATCCTATTAGTGCTTGACCACGTTATAATCGTTGTTGCCGGGGTGGAAATGTTGAACTGCAATATCCTTCTGAACCACCACAAGTATTAAAAGATCTTTTTTTAAATTCTGACTTTATGTCCAACATAAGAGCTTATAATGCAATGTTTTCTATGACTTCATTTGGTGCAAAAGTGAATGAGGAAATAAATCATGGTAGTGCACCATATGTTTTTAAAGTAGCGGGGCAAGTGTCACATTGGCTTGGTTCTGTGTGCCCATTACATGGTGATGCGCCGCGTTTCCTACAAATGTACATTTTTTATGGTGAAAACGAGGTAGCTAATCGTATTAGATTCTTTCAGAATTTGGATTCTTCCAGTTTAGTTTCTAGTATAGTGTCCTCTTTGACACAAATGTTGGATGTGGTAAATGAATATGTACAACTTTTTCGTATGGCGAAAGACATGTGTGCGCATTCTGAGGTTCCAAACTTTCAAATCCGTCTTTACAATCGCGCCTCAGATAAACGTTATGATGTGCCGTCTGCAAATTGTTTGGGTGCTATTTTATATGATACAGATCAAGTATCATCACAATTTGATGTGATTATTAGGAGCAAAGACAGTATGCCACATAGGATTAGTAAATTACACTAATCTTATATGCCATTACAATACCCTCTTCTTTTCCCTCGTGCGGAACAAGGATGGTCGCCAGATTTGCGCTTGAAAATCCCGGCTACTAATATCAAGAATATTGATGCTTCTGTTACAGTTGACGCAGACACAAGCGAAATGCCAACGGTTACAACCACAGCCTCTGATGATTCAAAATTAACACCAATAATGTTCTATAGTTATCAAATACATGATCGCAAAGATGTATACACACATTTGCTTATGGCATCCAGATTATTGCAACAATGTTTAGTGGATGCTTACATATGCGTTGAGCATTGTCGATTAGAATATTACAGGTTACATCAAGATGAATTTCGTTGTGAATTTTTGTAAGGATTACATGATGCGATATCTAGAGGCGATAATGACGCTAATAGTATCGGAAAACGAGTTATTTTGCCTGCGTCTTTTACGGGTGGACCACGATATATGTACAAGCATTATCAATATGCTTTGGCTATATGTCGTGTACACGGAAATCCTCAGTATTTTATTACTTTCACATGTAATGTACGTTGGCCTGAAATCAAAAGGCATTTAGATCGTGTGGGTGTTTCCAATGCACAAGTGCGTGCTTTTATGAAACATCTACGAAAAGCCAAGCCATTTGGTGATGTAACGGCAGGTATATATTATTTTTATACCATTTTGCTGTTTTAGATTGTTTGAGGTTGTATATGTGTACACAATCTTACATTGGATTTAATATGCTCAGATTTGTACACTATTGAATTCCAAAAAAGAGGTCTTCCACACTGTCATACTTTGCTTTGGGTGGCAAATGCTTATGCTATATGTGATGCAAGCCAGGTGGATCAATATATTTCTACTGTTATTCCAGTTGTGTCTACCAACCCAGCTTTGCATAAGATTGTTACTGATTTTATGTTACATGGACCGTGTGGTTTAGCCCGTTTGAATTCGCCATGTATGAAAGATAGAGTTTGTAGCCAAAAGTTTCCAAAGCCGTATGAAAATGTAACACGTTTTGATAGTGCTGGTTATGTACACTACAAGAGGCCTTCAGATGGCGTGCCTTTTCTTAAAAATGGTGTGCCGCTTGACAATGGATTTGTCGTTCCGTATAATGCAAATTTGTTATTGCATTTTGATGCACATATAAATGTTGAGTATTGTGGGTGGACAATGCTAATTAAATACCTATTAAATACATTTCTAAAGGTGCAGACAGAATTCGATTTGCAATATCTCAAGATACAGCACAATCAAATACTCAAGCAAACAGTAAACCAGAAGTTGTTGATGAAATTAGCAATTATGTGGAAGGTCGATTTATTTGTCCGCATGAGGCAATGTGGAGAATTTTTGGTTTTTACATTCATAGTAGAAATCCAGCTGTCCAAGTTTTGGCTGTTCATCTTGAGGGAAAACAAAATTTGACTTTTAGCCAATCACAACGCCTTACTGATATTGCATCAAATCCTAATGTTGGTAAAACGACACTTACAGAATGGTTTGCAAGTAATATGAAACAAATGACTAATAGTCAAACATCAGTGCCCGTGGGTGTTAATTTACGTTACATTGATTACCTAACAAAATTTCGCTGGGAAGCCTCATCAAAATCGTGGGAAATTCGAAAAAGCAAAAGGGAACCTGCGATAGGCATGCTGGCATATGTACATCCAACATGCGGTGAGTTATTTTATCTTCGATTGTTACTAACTTACCAAAAAGGATGTTGTTCTTATGCGGATTTAAGAACTGTGTCTGGAGTTACTATGCCAACTTTTAGAGAGGCGTGTGAGGCTTTAGGGTTAATAGGAAATGACAGAGAATGGGAAACCGCTTTGACTGGGGATGCAACATGGGCTACATCTATTGAATTAAGATCTTTATTTGTTTGCATGTTGCTTTTTTGTGATGTTTCTAATCCGCGTAAATTATGGGATTCCAATTAGAAATGCATGTCTGATGATATAAATCGTAATATCAGTCAGAGTATCACAACTAATTTGAATGTAACGAAGGATTCGGATTTACAACAATATGTGTTACATGAGCTTGAACTATTATTAGATTCAAATTCTCAGCCACGTACATTAACAGAATTTGGTCTTCCAAATCCAGACCCATCAGTTTTTTCAGCATTAGGTAATGCTTTGCTCTTGGAAGAAAAAAATTACGATAGGAATGCACTTTGCATTGAATATGAAAATTTACATGCAACCTTGCATGACGAGCAATTAGTGGTGTATGATGCAGTAATGAATGCAATCACAAACTCAACACAATTATTAGCATTTTGTTTATGGTCATGGTGGTACTGGCAAAATGTATATATGGAACACGCTAATTTCACGTTTACGATCAGCTGGTATGATTGTTCTTGCCGTTGCAGCCTCAGGCATTGCATCTTTATTATTACCGGCAGGTCGTACAGCTCATTCAAGGTTTAAAATACCACTAGAATTAACTGAAGAATCTGTATGTCACATTAAAAAGAAAACAAATCTTGCTGAGCTTCTTTTAGAAACCACACTTATTATTTGGGATGAGGCACCCATGAGTGACCGTAAGTGTTTTGAATCGTTAGATAAAACTTTAAAAGATCTTACTGGGAATACATTACAATTATTTGGGGGGAAATCAGTATTATTAGGTGGTGATTTTAGGCAAACATTGCAAGTTAAGCCCAAATGCAGCAAAAGTGAAATTTTAGCATCTTGCCTTCCTCGATCATACCTGTGGAAACATTTTGTTGTTTATACACTTAGCGAGAACATGCGTATTAAAACAAATGAAAGTAGCATTTGTGACAAAGAAGAAATAGAAGCCTTTTCTAAGTGGCTTTTAAGAATAGGAGACGGAAAAGAAGGTGTTGTTGTTGATACTGAACATGCAAATATCAAACAAATTGAAATACCTGCTAATTTCTTGGTTAAACAGTCTAAAAATAGCCTTTTAGAGTTGATTCATTTTATTTATGATGTTGATTTGCTTACAAATCCCACGCCTGCAAGAATATCTGAACGTGCTATTATTTGTCCAAAAAATGAAACCGTTGATGTCATAAATGAAATGGTACAAGAATTATCATTAGGAGAATGTGTTTCTTATTTAAGTACTGACTCTATGGTTCCGCATTCGAAAGATGGTGTTGAAACAGATGCAATGTACCCGCCTGAGTATTTAAATGTTCTTAACTTTCCTGGCATTCCAAACCATTGCTTAAATTTAAAAGTAAACAATCCAATTATGTTGATGCGTAATATAGATCCTAAGAATGGTTTGTGTAACGGAACAAGACTATTAGTGTCTCAATTGCTCCCACGTGTGATTGAGGCACGAATTATTACTGGTACAGCAGTTGGAAACAGAGTTTATATACCAAGAATTAATTTTGTACATAATTCAAAAGACTTACCATTTGTTTTTACGCGTCGTCAGTTTCCAATAAAATTGTGTTACGCTATGACAAGTAATAAAAACCAAGGTCAATCTTTGAAAAATTACGATAGGAATGCACTTTGCATTGAATATGAAAATTTACATGCAACCTTGCATGACGAGCAATTAGTGGTGTATGATGCAGTAATGAATGCAATCACAAACTCAACACAATTATTAGCATTTGTTTATGGTCATGGTGGTACTGGCAAAACGTATATATGGAACACGCTAATTTCACGTTTACGATCAGCTGGTATGATTGTTCTTGCCGTTGCAGCCTCAGGCATTGCATCTTTATTATTACCGGCAGGTCGTACAGCTCATTCAAGGTTTAAAATACCACTAGAATTAACTGAAGAATCTGTATGTCACATTAAAAAGAAAACAAATCTTGCTGAGCTTCTTTTAGAAACCACACTTATTATTTGGGATGAGGCACCCATGAGTGACCGTAAGTGTTTTGAATCGTTAGATAAAACTTTAAAAGATCTTACTGGGAATACATTACAATTATTTGGGGGGAAATCAGTATTATTAGGTGGTGATTTTAGGCAAACATTGCAAGTTAAGCCCAAATGCAGCAAAAGTGAAATTTTAGCATCTTGCCTTCCTCGATCATACCTGTGGAAACATTTTGTTGTTTATACACTTAGCGAGAACATGCGTATTAAAACAAATGAAAGTAGCATTTGTGACAAAGAAGAAATAGAAGCCTTTTCTAAGTGGCTTTTAAGAATAGGAGACGGAAAAGAAGGTGTTGTTGTTGATACTGAACATGCAAATATCAAACAAATTGAAATACCTGCTAATTTCTTGGTTAAACAGTCTGAAAATAGCCTTTTAGAGTTGATTCATTTTATTTATGATGTTGATTTGCTTACAAATCCCACGCCTGCAAGAATATCTGAACGTGCTATTATTTGTCCAAAAAATGAAACCGTTGATGTCATAAATGAAATGGTACAAGAATTATCATTAGGAGAATGTGTTTCTTATTTAAGTACTGACTCTATGGTTCCGCATTCGAAAGATGGTGTTGAAACAGATGCAATGTACCCGCCTGAGTATTTAAATGTTCTTAACTTTCCTGGCATTCCAAACCATTGCTTAAATTTAAAAGTAAACAATCCAATTATGTTGATGCGTAATATAGATCCTAAGAATGGTTTGTGTAACGGAACAAGACTATTAGTGTCTCAATTGCTCCCACGTGTGATTGAGGCACGAATTATTACTGGTACAGCAGTTGGAAACAGAGTTTATATACCAAGAATTAATTTTGTACATAATTCAAAAGACTTACCATTTGTTTTTACGCGTCGTCAGTTTCCAATAAAATTGTGTTACGCTATGACAATTAATAAAAACCAAGGTCAATCTTTGAAAAAGGTTGGGTTGTATTTGCCACAACCAATTTTTGGACATGGTCAGTTATATGTTGCCTTATCAAGAGCTACATCTCCAAACTCATTAAAAATACTTTTAGCTAGTAACGATACACATGATAATAAGACAACATTAAACATTGTGTATTCTGAATTGTTACATGAAATCAGTTCTCAACAGGTTGTGTGTTTTTTTGATCATTTATGTGTTTATTATAAATATATGTTGTTACATATTACATAAAACTATATAACTAATTTCTTGCATTATATTGAACAGGCTGATAATAATGGATTACAAAGGGGTGGCAGAACTGACTCCTAAACAGGCTACAACACTAATTGAAGTACAGGTTATTAAGAAATGGGTGCCGGCATTTCGTGATGAGGAAGTTCATTATGTGTTTGTTGATTCTGAGGTAAAAATATTTATGTTTACATTATAATATATGTTATTACTACTTATATTTGGTTTGTAAATTCTTTTAATATTAATACAATGTATACACAGGGTATGGGAATCCAAGCCATGGCAAAAGGCAAAAACAAAAAGGCTGTTGAACCTAAATTGAAGCCTGGATTGTGTTACCAGATTGAAAAGTACGCGTGTGTGGAGCCGGATAACTACACCAATACCCTCACACATTCAAGCGTCATTTTCCTTGCACAATCAACTGTTATTACACCCATTCCAGATTGTACAACCATACAAAATTACTTCTTTGACATTGCAAGCCGTCGAAGAGCTGAAATAGCCGCACCTCATGAAGGCATTGTTGGTATGTTATACTATTCTTATAATTCTAAATTGGTTTTCTCATTAAATATCAGACTTATATAATTCTTAATGAAAAGCTCATCTTCTTAACAGATTACATTGGAATTTTGCGTGGAATGACAGACAAGATGACTTCCTCAAATCAGCCATACGTTGTCATGACATTGAGAGATTGCAGGTATAGGTTTATAACTTGTGTTTTGATATATATGTTACAATATTCAATTCGTTTTTTATGAAACACAGCAATCAAGATGTTACAATCGCCATTTGGGAGGAAATGCTGAAATCAAAGGCGAGATTCAACCGAATTGAGTATGAAAAAGCTGCCCCACCTGTCATATTAGCGCTCACTGCGTTAAAAAGCAGAGACTACTTTGGTTAGTATTCCTTAATACAAGAATCACATTACTTTTTAATGTTATGACATAAATGTATTTTCATTATTAGTGTTATGATAATATTTCTTATATCAACTTTCTTTTATACAGGTACTCTTCAGTTTCAAACCACAAATGCAACTTATATATATCGGGATCCTAAAACGCCAGAAACACAACAATTATTAGATATGTATGTCAAAACAATATTTTTATTAACATTACCCATTACTTTCAGAAATAAAATTTATAACTGCCAATTAGATTTGTTTGCTTAGAACACGCATTAATGTATGTTATTATAGGTATGCAAACGAAGGCCTTCAACACCAACCAGTTGTGCAACCAATAGGACAACAAATTTCGATTGCAGGACTCAAAAAATTGCCAGCAAATAGGCTGAGTGTAAGTTACAATTTAAATAAATACGTGGTTTTTACCTTCACTGTTATTAACTTATTTATTTTTAATAGGGTGCAAGATTCATTATCAGATGCACAGTAGATCATATGTCAGCAACAGTACCATGGTTTTACACTGCCTGTGCCGAATGCAATCAGTTTGTGTTAGAAGTTAGTCCGCTTTGGTTCTGTTCCGAACATGCAAACGTGGCTGATGTTAAATACGTGTAAGGTTTCACTTTACAATCTAATTATGTAAATACATGTTATGTGCGTGTGTCCACAAAAAACATCTATGGTTTCTACTTGGTATTAGATAAGGAGGACTATAAATGAGTCTCATGAATAAGCTCGCCTTATAAGAAAAGTGAGAATGATATGATACCAGGCTTTTGACTGATGTTGCTCTGTTTTAGGCTTTTTTATTTCAAAATAAATCAGGTCAAGGTATGTTACTACCTGATTTGACCATACTGTCTATACACACGCGTTTTTCTTACTTTCTGTCATCAGTTTACAGTGAATAAAAAAACAGGACAATCCAAGTTAACCAGTAGGCGCGCTGTTAAGCAAATTCGAGTTTAGGATTTAGGTGTACAAGTGTTTCATTTCCAGTTCTTTTCTCATATGGCGTAAATTACGTAACAGCTACAAAATTAAGGCTGCACAACCTGTTGTATTACCATTTAAATTGCCAATACGTTTATACACCTATGTGCGTTTCCTTTGTATCACCATTAATAATAAACTAATGCGTCCTCTTGAGTTAGATATAAGTTCTTGCCGATTGTAAAGCGTTAATGAATTTATATGCAAACTAGGTTTCTTAATTTATTGGAACGCTAATATTAAGGAAATGGGTCATTTTGGGTTAGATATCGTTACATCCTGCACTGTTAAAATAACATGATAATACAATAAGTTAACAGGCCTTTTTAGGACAAAACAAAACGTGTATGTGTCTACGCTGTTGGGCACCTAAGTAAATAAAGTAAATTACACTTTAGCGCGTAAACATAGGTGAATAGGCGCTCGCGCGACTAAACGCCTATGTGTTTAGACAAGTAGGTGTCCAGGTGAATTAAACGCCTAGGCGCTTAAACGCCTATTTGTCTTGATTTGCATATTACATAAGATGATGCTTCTTTGCATTTAAAGTGTAGCTTATGAGCTCGGCATCTTATAAGGTGTGCATTTACCAGCAAAGCAATGTGTTTTTTGGGTTTTGTCGAGGCACTTAAAGTGTCGATTTTTGGTGTTTAAAAAACAAAAGCTGAATGCGTATGTGTCTAAACTACTGTGCACCTAACTTTAGCGCCTAAACGCATGAGTCAGTAAGCACCCGCGCGCGCCTAAACGCCTATATGTTTAGACGACCAGTTGTCTAGGTCAATCAGGTACCTTGGCGCCTAAACGCCTATTTATCTTAGTTTGCATATTTCATCAGATGATAATTCTTTGCGCCTAAAGCGTCGAGTTTTTGTACTTAAATATGTGTCTAAGTAAATCAAATGTCTCAGCGCTTGAACACTTAGTCGTCTCAACAAATTATACACTTTCGCGACTAAACGCATAAGTGAATAGGTGCTCATGTAACTGAAGTGTTATATTATAGACATGTTTTAGTGAATGGTAGAGCTGACAGAATCTGTTTTGCCGGTGACTGTTTGCTGAAACTTCTTAAAAAACACGCACATTGCATAACAATTTAGACTACAGATGCTTATGTCGTTTATAACTAATTATATGATACAAATGTTCAAACAGGTACCGAATCCAGGCAACACTATCTGACAACTCAGAAACAATTGAAACTACATTCTTTGACAGGACCGTCAGCCAGCTCTTAAATATGTCATGTGCCGAAATGATGCTGCAACCAAATAAAGAAACATTAGTGTACAGCATCATAGGCCAAGATTTGGAGCTACAAGTGCAGGCAAACAGAGACAGGAAAGGAATCACACGTTGTACAGTAAGCAATGTCAGGTTCATTACTCCACCCACTGAAATAACTTCACAAGACATGCCAGGAGCAAGCACACCTGCACCAAAAACTCCATCTGCAAAGACTTCTTCTCCACAAACTGTGCAATCTACTTCATCATCAGGTGCTGACAAAACAAGCACCATTGCTACAACCAAACGCAGTCTAATGCAATCTAAAGGTATACTCAATGTGTGCATATTTACTATTAATAACACCTCACCTTATTCAATTTTTGTTTCGCAGCATTTCAACATGCACCAGCAAGCAAAAAACCTGCTAGTGATCCAAAAGACTAAGTGCCACCTTTCAATAACACGATGCACTCAAAAACTCGCAGGTAGTGCTCATGGTAATGATGATATTGGCTAAGACGGCTCAATCAAGATGCAACTCAAAAAATTCTGATCTTGTGTTAACATATCGGGATGTTATGTAAGCATATTAGTATGCTAACTTATTAGGACATTATGTAAGCTTATTAGGATGTTATGTAACCTTCTTAAGATCTTATGTTTTGTCAACTAATTAGGATTTTATATCCGTTGTACCTAATCTATTCCACCCTAGAATTAAGAAAAGGACAAAACGAAACAAAACCGATTAAAATAACCTCCTTATTGTAACGCCATGAAAATACCTTATTTATGAAAACCTGTAAATTTTTATTATTTTGGCCGCAAAGAACTACATTTATTAGCAACAAACCTTCTAAAGGTTTTTTCCATTTAGTTAAGTCATGTCACAGCATCAAAATCTTAAGAAGCCGTCATGTAGCGACACTACCACCTGATTAGGCGACAAATGCCGCCACCCTATATGCATTTAGGCGAATAGACAGAATGCATGTTTATGACAGGGTGCAATTGGAAATAGGCGCTAAGGCGAACCAAATGTGTAGGCAAATAACTGCGTAGGTGCGTGCCCACCTATTCAGTTAACCACATAAGTATTTTATTTAGTTTCAAAAAGTATTAGCTGTGACCCAAAACTACCTAAAGATACTGTTATTTAACTTAATTTTATATTATTAACAGCAGTAGCAACAGATACAATTCTAAATCAACAAGGCCAAAATGTATGATTGGATGACATGTAAGTGCGTGACCAACTATACGCTTAGGAAAATAAACGCCTATACAGCCCGCACTTTGTGCACCTAAGCAGATAGCCGTAGCGCCTACATACTTAGCTGTTTAAGCAAATAAGCAAAGCGCATGATCACGACAGGCTACACTTGGCATTTGCGTGTAAAAATAAGCGTGTAAGCGAACGTACATGTTAAGCAAAGTACATGATTGCCATTTAAGCAAGTCTGTCATATTTATCCAGCTTTTGTATGTCCAGACCCATCATCTTCATTAACTAACCTATCTGCCTCTACTCTCTCCTATTTCAATTTCAGTTGGCCAATGAGGTCGACAGGTTGCCATTTAGGCGCCTATGTGCTTAGGCAAATACGCCTAGGCATATAAACACCTACGCGCTTAGGCGTCTACGCAAATAAGCGTTAGGCGCCTGCATGCCTAAGCAAATATACGCCACGCCACAAACATCCAATTTGCCTATCATCAGAATTGAAAACCAGTTACATACACGTTTTAATATCAGTTTCTTATCAACTGACCCATTTCACAACATCAGCCAATATATGCATAACCCATACATATTTATATATCCAAAATTAGCCAGCCTTGATAGTACTAATACAGCCAGCATACATGCATTCTTACATTAGGATTACCAAAAACTGAAAACCACTAACTTCATATCACACTACATACATATTAATACCTAATAAAAAAACATAAGAAACCTAAAACCAACACAACAATACCAAAAGCTTTAACCAAGGCTGCCTCATAACTATCCATTTTAGATCTCAGGCTTATAACCTCCATTTCCAACAAACGTTTTTCCATTCCCACCTTCTCATACTCAGTTTGTAACGCCGCTTTCTCAGCAACACACGCATCATAAAGATCAGCTTTAGACTTCAAAGTTACAACCTCCCTTTCTAACAAATCTTTTCTCCATTTCCAACCTCTCATATTGATTCTGTAGTGCCCTTCTCTCACTTGATTCTAGGATCACATTTTCAACTTCATACTTCCACACAAACAAACCACAATGAGACCTTCCCTGACATATAATGTAAAAAAAAAATTTAGTAATCATACTTATAACAAAAAATGCACCAAACACATAACATACCAGCGCATATGGACATTCGTAAAACTCCTCACCCGGCCTAGCGGCACACGTTCCAGCTTGCCTCAGGGCTGCAAGGAGATTATGATGACAATACACTTTCCCATTAATTCCCACCTAAAAAGTTCTAACAGCTGCTACTGATCGGACTCTGGAACCCATATTTTTGAAAGCAAAACACCTAAACATCAATACTTATTCACCTTCTTTATAACCCTTCACCCACCTGTCATTAATGCTATATCCCAACTGTCCCCACTAACTTAAAGAGTATTTATTAACATAAAAACGTATCTCCAAGTACAAAAACATAAACGGACACTCAAAAGTATCATTCATTCCTTACATAGTTATATTATCTTAACAAAAGAGTAGTAAATAATTGAGACCATATCTGTAACTTCTTCAAGTTATTGTATTCCAGTATTATGTATAGAAAAGTTTTTCAAAAAGTTAAAAGATATAGGTTGTTAAATAATTTCTCTATGACTGATAAATAATTCCTTTTACTGAATCTCAAAGTTAATTGTTAGAAATGTACACTTTTACATATTACTATTAAATTACATAACATTATCAAACCGCACAAGCTGCGGGTTCAAGCCACGTCAATCTCAACGCCAGATTAACAAAATACATTACAGACAGATTACATAAACGCGCAACGCGCGTCAAATAATCAACCTAGTTGACATAAAGTACAAATGTGTCCTAACAATTTCACTTTCAAGAATAATAATGCAGGTAATAAAAAAAAAGTTAAGCGAAAAAAATTGTTAATTTTATATAAACTATGAGGGCGATTGGTTTTTTTTTTTCTATTTTATTTAAAGAACCATTTCATAAAGTTAAAACACATTCTGCACCTTCCCTAAAAATATTATTTATGATTGGTAAGCTAAAATCAAATAGCATTACGCTATAGAAAGGCACAAGATTATAAAGTATACACTTCACATATTATTATATATAACAATTCCAAACGATCGCTACAGTAACTTCAATATAAAATTCCTTTAATTTCGTAGTATTTACGATAATGCCATCACAATAGTTTTATTATAAAAAACAAAATAAAAAACCTTTAGTTTCAAGGTAATTACGAAAATACCATCGCAATACTTTTATTACTAAATCCTCTTTTTTAAGTGGTGGTTCGTTGCAATCACGATGACAGCGACGCCACAGACTGGTGGCCAGAATCGTAGATGTTTTCTTTTATCAATTGTTTTCTGGTGGTTTAGGCGTTTTGCTCGATGTAACGCGCACCGGCGTAACGACGGAACAATACGACTCTCTACGTTGTGTTATCCGATTAGCAGACTCTCGCGATACCGCTGGTGTAACTCCGCTGTTCGTCGGAAAAATCTGCAAGTTTACACGAATCGGCGCCGGTTATATTTCTACGCCGCGCTTAGCGCGGCGCGTAATTTACTAGTTAAAAATAAACTTATGGTGACCAATTACTATTTTAATCATACTTTTTTTGGACAGCAACTTTTCTATGTTTTTAACACCGTACTTTTTAAATTGGAGAGCCTTGTTGTCTCACTTGAGTCAAACTGTATTGTTTTAATCGGGGTCACACTGGTTTCATAGTTTGGCTTGGGCATTCTCCCAGAAAACTATATCACCTGCTGCCACTTGACAGTCGTCGTGCCACTTGACAATCATTGTGCCACCGCAAGAGCAGAACTCTCTGGTGTAACAAACGATGTGATGAAAAAACTGGGTGGGCTCGGGATTCGAACTAATTAACAACCTCACAAGGCGTAACTCAAATCATTCATTGTCATAATCCATCAAAAGTGACACAAGTGATGACCGATCTTAAGTCTCCACTAAAAAACCCAAGCACTCCAACCAATTGGCCGCGGATTTTAATTATCCTTTTAATATGATAAAATTATAGAAACACTCAATTTTATATATAACTTGTCATGATTATCTTCTCAATAAGACATTTCAATAAAGCATTTCCAGAAATTTTCCTTTCATAGAGTTATAAATATATATAGTAAGAGTAAATCATAGATTTCAACTTGTATGTCTGTATCTCTATGCATTCCTCTTATATGTATGTATATATATATATATTTTGCTCGTATTTTTTTAGGATACGCTTACCAAACTAAATGTTTTACAATCAATGCTGCCGACCATGCAGAGAAAGTGATGTATTTCTTTGTGTGCTTTATACAAACATGCAATGTCGTGACTTGTTAGTCTTAATAAAAACTCAACCTCGTATAACTAAATGACGGCATTGCAAAAAAAAAATTGTAAACACTCATGCGACGTCCTCTCAGACATACATAACTACTCATCTTATCATCAGGAGAAATACCGGTTGCGAGTTGTTTAATGCAGACGATACTTTTTGTAAGGGCACA
>JAUTDX010004094.1:0-33393 GCA_030844895.1 Ambrosia x helenae
TTGTGTTCCTCAACTCATATTATCAGAACAATAAATAATATTTACAATATTATAAATAAATATTAAAAACATAAAGTGAAAGTTACAAAATTATGTTATGGTATCTGAAACCATAAATGACGTCGTCACAAGTTACAATGTTGGCCGGATGGAATAGGCTCAACTATAAAAAAATAGGTGTATTACAAAAAAAAAAAGTTATACAATTGTTTAATTGCACAAGTTTTACATTAGTCGAAACCATAATAAATGTCTTAAAATGATACTAACACAAGTTTTACATCGGTCGAAACCTTAAGAAATGAATGCCGATAACGGTACTAGTGTTATTCAATTGGTGTCGTTTCGATTCATCATGGTAACAATCATGGCGAAGCTTGAGAAATAAGTCTGGGTTGGAAATCACCAGTCACGGGACGGGGCCAATTTTTTTTATAGCTATGTTTCGGAATTATATGTTCGGGTCGGTGATTCGATTTGGGTCGAGTCAAACATTCAAATATCAGAGGCATCATATCAACAATCATCACATTGACTGTGTGACATGATTAACATCCATCACAGTTTATTTAATAATCAGTCTAATACAATTCCTACTTAAAACAGAATCAAACTGATCAATGCAACCTAACAGCAATAACAAATTTAGAGACAAATGTTATCTTACTGAGAGCTAGGGTTCCGATGTGAAGTAGAGATCATCGTACTTGCTGTTATGGGAACATTCTTTTCAAAGAGACCAAAGACAATTTTTCTCCAATTGTCTACTTTGATGGCTTGATTCTTGGAATGAAGACTTGAAAGTTGAAAAATGAAAGTATGAAATTACCATGGTGAGATCGAGAGACAGAGTATAGTACAAAAGGTGTAGAGTTTTTTTAGGTTTAGGCTTTTAATTGGGCTATTTATTTTGGGTTTTCCCTAAAGAAAAAAAATGGGCTAAATCAAATAATTGGATTGTAACTCTTAAAATTGGTCCAAAAGAAAACAAAACAAAGAATAATGATAAACTTGGTAAAACAACCGATATTTTGGAACCTTGTATCATCCAATATATCGTTCGTTTTAGTTTATATAATATACCTATTTTTAAAAAAAAACGGGGGTCGAAACCGTATATACCTAAAAAATTCTATATGGATACTATATAATCGGAATTTTCTTTGCGAAAATTTCGAGGGGTCGACCGCCCTTCCCAGCCCCAACCAACTTACGCCCTTGGTAATGATACTCGCTATAACTTACGATAAAAAATATATACTATAAATGCAATTTGTTCTCTAAAAATAATTTATAACAGCATATTCTTTGCATGAATGAGTATAATAGAAGACTTAAATTTTTTTCTCTAGATGACTATAATGTGAAAAATTAAACATTAAGAATGTGCTAGTTAGTACACCCACATGTTCAGTTAATTACAAATTTAGTGTAATTCGTGGTGCATTCTGTCAGAATATGGAAATCAACTCAAAACTTCTTCAATAAAGGAAAGAAAATTACAAAGAAACAAAGACTTAACAAGATCTGACCAACACAGTCAAACCCTAAAACCTCTAAATCAGATCATTAACATATGATCTTGATACAACTTCTACCTAGAGATCATTGACAGATGATCACTAAAACAAACGAGCAAATGATCATTAACAGATGATCAAACCCTAGACAATCCTAACGACTGAAAGGATTACAAAAGTGAACAAAAGAAAGACTCGTCAAAACTGGTAACATAACTCGAAGACTTCTTTATATAGGCTCCAAGGAGGCTCGGTAACTAGCACATCCGAGCCGACGACAATCGTTGATCAAGTCCAAAGAAACACAAAGCGAAGCAATCCTGATTGTCCAATCTTGCCACGCTGGCGATCCTGAGCATTTAACACCCGAGCTTAAATAGCTTTGGAACTGAACCAGAGTTGGGCTTCCTGTTGGGCTTTAATCTTCTCACGGGCTCAACTCTTTGCTTAACTCTTGGACCTCTGCTACTGGACTCGAACACTGAACACAACTGGACCTGGACTCGAACTAAACTACAATATCAATAAAAGTGTGTGAGTAAAAATGTAATGTAATAATAACATAACTATATAACTATGTATTATTATTATTATGTAATATTATTATTATTACGTACTATTACATTTTTAACACCCCCCCTCACTTTTATTGTTGAAACATATCAAATAGATTTAACTTTGCACAATTGTCATTATGTTGACCAATTTGAAGACCTTTTGTAAAAATGTCAGCAACTTGGTTGTCTGACTTAACAAATTCAGTTTCAATACACCCTTTACTTATTTGATCTCTCAGAAAAAATAAGTCAAGGTTAAAGTGTTTTGTTTTATCGTAAAACACAGGATTGGCAGCAATTGCCAAAGCAGCGGAATTGTCACAATAGAGTTTCACAGGAAGACTGACCTTGATATTTAATTCACTAAGTAAATTGATCATCCACATAACTTCACATGTTGCAGTGCACATAGAACGCTATTCAGCTTCAGCTGTAGACCGTGATATAGTAGCCTGCTTTTTACTTTTCCAGGCAACTAAAGATTTCCCTAAAAAGATACAATATCCAGTAACAGATTTCCTGGATTCAACACACTTAGCCCAATCTGCATCAGCAAAAGCTGTGAGATTGAGCTGATCACTTTTGACTAAGTGAATGCCCTTTCCAGGAGACTGTTTTAGATATCTAAGTATTCTCATGGCAATCATAAGGTGAGCCTTAGTGGGTTTGTGCATAAACTGACTTAGCACATGTACAGAATAGGCAATATCTGGTCGGGTATGGGATAAATAGATAAGTTTTCCCACAAGCCTTTGATAGCCAGTTATGTCTACTAACCCTTCATGTTCTTGTTTACACAAGTTAGTAATAACATGATTTGGTTCAAGTGGACACTTAACTGGTTTACAACCAGTCATACCATATTCTGCCAATAACTCTAAGCAGTATTTTCGTTGATTAAGACACAAACCATCACTAGTATTTAACACCTCTATACCAAGAAAATACTTTAGGGATCCTAGATCTTTAATTAGGAACTTGGTTCTAAAAAACTTTTTCACTTTTTCTATGAAATCAGAACTATTACCAGTTAAAATAATATCATCAACATATACCAGTAATACACAGAACACATTTTTCAGATTTCATCACAAACATAGAATGATCACATTTACTCTTTTCAAAACCTAACTCATGTAAAACACTAACTAACTTATCATTCCACATTCTTGGGGCTTGTTTAAGCCCATACAAGGATTTTTTAAGTTTACAAACCCTTGTTTCAGATTTTGAAAAATAGCCTTCAGGTAACTTCAATGTATACATCCTCAAACAAATCACCATAAAGAAAAGCATTATTAATGTCAAGTTGAAACAAAGGCCAGTTATTTTGCACAACAATTGTCAATACACACCTAACAGTTATCATTTTGACAACAGGTGAGAATGTCTCATCAAAATCAAGACTTCACGTTGACTATAACCTTTGGCAACAAGCCTTGCCTTATATCTATCTATCTCACCTGTGGATTTATACTTAATTTTATAAATCCACTTACATCCTATGGCTTTCCTATTTTAGGCAAATCAACAATGTCCCATGTATCATTCCTGTTTAATGCCTCTATTTTCTCATTCATGGCATTTACCCAGTTTTGGTCTTTACAAGCTTCATAATAGAAACTGGTTCAACACTTTTATTTAACATAGAAGTGAAACAAAAATTTTCAGTAGAGAGTTTAGAATAGTTAACTACATTCTCTAAACCATACTTTACTTTCCCCTCAACAATATAATCACTGAACTTGTTAGGGAAAGTAGTTTTCCTAGTAGATCTTCTAACAACCGTAGGATGATCTGCTAAGGATGGATGTCCCTCAGAGCTGATGTATTCATCATGTTCTGGTCTATCATCCTCAGCCCTGCCTCTAGTAACACCTGGTCCACCTGGTTGCTGATCACCAGCCATATCCAAGGTGGGATCCAGGTTGTTATTCGGATGCTGAGACCCATGATGACCAGAATTTTTGATTTGCCCTCTGATCATCATCAGGACCCTCAGAATCATTAAGGTTTGTGTTGTTAGTTGACTCAAACAAATCGAAAAAGTTTAATTGGTTTACATTTTCATAAACATTTGGGTCAGATTCTTTTGAAATTTTAGACTCTTTAAAAGAAAAATAGATTCATAGAATCTTACATCTCTAGAAAAAACATCTTGTTTAGAATCAAGATTCCACAATTTATAACCCTTCTTTTCATTTGAATACCCAATCAAAACACATTTATTTGCATGTATATTAAACTTATCAGAATTGTTTAAGACTGTACTATAACACAAACACCCAAAGACCCTAATTTGTTCATAAGAGGGCTTAAAACCATACATGACTTCATAAGGTGACCTACCCTTTAACACAGAAGTTGGAGTCCTGTTAATAAGATAAACAGCAGTAAGGATACACTCAGACCAGAAAGACAAAGGAACATTACTTTGAAACATTAATGACCTAGCCACATTTAGCAAATGTCTATGTTTCCTTTCCACTATCCCATTCTGTTGAGGTGTATAAACACATGAGGTTTGATGCAAAATACCATTTTTATTTAGCAATTCTTTCATTTTAAAGTTTATAAACTCAGTACCATTATCACTTCGAAATGTTTTAACATTTCTTTTAAACTGATTTTTTAAAATGGCTAAGAAATGTTGAATATTTTCAAATACTTCATCTTTATGTCTCATGAGATACACCCAAACAGACCTAGTATAGTCATCTACAACTGTAAGAAAATATCTGAACCCTTCCTTACTTTTTACCTTATACGGACCCCAAACATCCAAGTGTACTAACTCTCCTAGGTTGGTAGACTTGTGATCACTTATAGGAAATGGTTCTCTATGTTGCTTAGCTCTATGACACACTTCACATGGGTCATGGTCAAAATCAGTTACTACATTAAGTTTTAAATCATCTTTATAACTTTTAAAACAATGTTAGATGGATGACCTAGTCTAGCATGCCACATGTTAGTATATTCAACACTATTACAACACATACCAGAGAACTTAGAAGACTCTCCACAGAAATACAATCCATCTACTTGACTACCAGTCACCAGGACTCTCTTGGTTAAAGAATCCTGTATATAACAGTTGGTTTCATTAAACAGGACATCTAACTTACTATCTTTAGCCAACTTATGCACAAATAGCAATTTCACACAATAGTTTGGAACCACAAACACATCAAATAAAGTGACTTCATCAGTTAGTTTAACATCCCCTATTACTGTTACTTTGGCACTAAGTACCATTAGGATGATTAACTTTGATATTTAAGTCACTAACATCTATCTTATTAATGACACATTCATCATTCATAACCATATGCTGATTGGCCCCTGAGTCAGTTATCCATCCTAGTTTTCTAAACACAGAATGCACATTTGCAAAAGAAAAAACAGGTTTGGACATACTGACAGAACAGAAGAAGTTACTTGGCCTACCTGCAGAATTGCAGCTAGTTGTCCCTTCTTCAGTTTTCTTGTTCAACAAACTTAACAGTTGTGACACCTGATCAGCAGTTAATGCATTCATAGACCCATTATTTGTTTCAAGAGAAGGACCACTGGTTGCATTATTACTAATCACATTCCTTTTATTAAAACCAGATTTATTTTTCATCCAAGCAGGATATCCAATAATCTCGAAACATTTATCTACAATGTGTCCCACTTTATCACAATGGGAACACTTTAGATTTGGATTCTGATTACTTATCCTAGCATTTTTCTTTCTAGTTTCAAAACTCTGATTAGTTTTAGCAAAGTATCCTACAGTAGGACCTTGTTCCTTTGCTATAGTAACATTAGAGTTCCTATGTGACTCTTCTCTTGAAACAATTGAGAAGGCTTCCTTTACTGTTGGTAAAGGATCCCTTATCAACATATTTGTTCTAACTGAACTATAAACAGTATCAAGACCCATCAAAAATTGCATTAATTTTATTAGGTGACTAAAATCATTGAACTGTTTAGCAGCATCACAGGTACAAGCAGGTATATGTAACATTTGATCAAGATGTTGTCACATAACATGAAGTTTATGATAGTAATCAGCCACAGACATACCATTTTGATTAAAATGATTTATTTTTTGATATGTGTCAAAAATTACAGACCCATCAATTTTATTGTAAGTTTCCTTTAAATCTTTCCATACATCAGAAGCAAGTTTAGAGTATACTTGACCCATATATAACTCTTCAGACACAGAGTTTAAAATCCAAGTAAGCACAACAGAATTACAACGATCCCATTGTTTCCTAATACAGGATCATCCTCAGATTTAACACAATCACCATTGATAAAACCTATCTTGTTTTTAACCTGTAAAGCTAGTATCATAGCATTTGCCCATACTGTATAATTCTCAGTTCCTTTAAGTTTAATACTGATAATAGATAAATTTGCAGAATCACTAGCATGCAGATATAGAGGATCACTTGAATCAAGTTTACTAATCAAGGTGACCCCCCTAATCTACCATCACCAGAATGACTACTACTACTATCATCAGCCATAGTTAACCACCAAAGAAACATAGTAAACAATACAGACAAATAATCACAACAGTCACTCTCAAGCACAAAACAGACGAAGCCCTGTCAGTGTTCAAGATTCCAGGTTCATCACTCAAGGTGCCTGGACATGTCTTTACAGGGGAGTCTGTGTACCAAAATGTAAACACCCACAGGCACTCACAACACAACAAGTGATCAATCAATCAAAACACAAAGATTAACCAAATAACTCAGTCTAAACATAGACACAACCAAATAATGAGCCAATACCGGTCCTCCTAACCCGTGCCTTGCTCCTAGACACAACTGACACAAGAAACTAAGAACAGAACAGAAAATAATGAAACGATCTCACCAGAAACTCGTAACTCAAAACCTTCACTTAGGGTTTTGAGTCAGAGAGCAAGTAAGCACGTCCACAAATCAAATTCAGCTACCAGATCCTTTTACCAAACCCTAGATCTGATGGTTAACTTCAGATCAGGGTTATCTTCAGTAACAGAGAAGATCCTTCCTCCACAGAGCAGATCAGATCCAGAACCTCAAGATCCAAAAAACCCGAGCTATATCAACCAAGACGACAACAACTACAGATAAGATCTATGAAACGAGATCGATCTGTAATCAAGACTCAATCGGAGACACAGATCTATGACCAAAGATCTGATCTCACAAAAAACCCTAAAAACGGAAGCGACTAGAAAAGACAACCAGAGCTGAGCTCTGATACCATGTCAGAATATGGAAATCAACTCAAAACTTCTTCAATAAAGGAAAGAAAATTACAAAGAAACAAAGACTTAACAAGATCTGACCAACACAGTCAAACCCTAAAACCTCTAAATCAGATCATTAACATATGATCTTGATACAACTTCTACCTAGAGATCATTGACAGATGATCACTAAAACAAACGAGCAATGATCATTAACAGATGATCAAACCCTAGACAATCCTAACGACTGAAAGGATTACAAAAGTGAACAAAAGAAAGACTCGTCAAAACTGGTAACATAACTCGAAGACTTCTTTATATAGGCTCCAAGGAGGCTCGGTAACTAGCACATCCGAGCCGACGACAATCGTTGATCAAGTCCAAAGAAACACAAAGCGAAGCAATCCTGATCGTCCAATCTTGCCACGCTGGCGATCCTGAGCATTTAACACCCGAGCTTAAATAGCTTTGGAACTGAACCGGAGTTGGGCTTCCTATTGGGCTTTAATCTTCTCACGGGCTCAACTCTTTGCTTAACTCTTGGACCTTTGCTACTGGACTCGAACACTGAACACAACTGGACCTGGACTCGAACTAAACTACAATATCAATAAAAGTGTGTGAGTAAAAATGTAATGTAATAATAACATAACTATATAACTATGTATTATTATTATGTAATATTATTATTATGTACTATTACATTTTTAACACATTCACTAGAGTCTAGACATGTTAATTTATTCTATGCATTCTCATTTGCATTATTAATGAAAATAACATTCGCATATGTTTTTAATGGCTATAATATATGCTTAGATGATATATAGTGTAGTGTTTAAATGAAAAAAAATGATTTGTAAGAATAAAAAGAATAAATTTAAATTAGTGAAAGTTTACAGTAAGGAGTATTTTAACATAAAAATCATAAGAAGAATTTAGGGCTTTTGATCTAAATGAATCAAGGGTGTGTCAAGCTTTAACGGGATATTGGAGGGTGAATAATATTGTGGTGGTGATTCTGTAGCTTAGAGCATTTGCAATATGATCGCTATCTCCATCTCTATAATTACGCTAAATATTACTTATCTTTTCTCTCTCATTTCAGTTAAATAGTATTTGCTTTTTATGATGTGCCGAGATTTACACATATTTTACATGTGCATTTACTAACTTTTTGTATAAAAATCATGTTATTGATCATAAGTATATCATGCCTAAATACTTCTTATTTGATAATTGCAGGTTTGTGGAGTAAAAAAGTAGTAGAAAAGAGAACATTTATGGGATGATTAGAGAACAAGCTTCTCATAAGAAGACAAAGTTGTAGCTAGGGGACAAGGTACATGGTACAACAACATTGTCTCCTACGTCAAACCAAAACTGAAAGTGCGTGTTCTCCAAGGCTCCATCAGACCAAAACTGACATGACGGTTATCCGCGTGGACAAGCACGGGCATGCTCATACCTGAGCATAGCCGTGATCCTCAATTGCCCCGACAACTCTTGCGTGCAATAACTCTGCAACAGTACCAGATGTCAAGCACGGGCGTGCTCCATCCTTGAGCACAGGTGTGCTCTTGCTGGAAGATCTATAAATAGAGAGCTCCACTCTTTCATGTAATTGTAATTGAAGGATGCACTCATGTCTATTTGCAATTTAAAACCCTCATTTCTTGATTTGTAGGTTTCTATTGACAGACAAATATATACACACACACTTCATAGAGAGAAAGAGAGTGAGCAAGAGAGAGAGAGAAGGAGGAGGAGCCGGAGAGCTCCTGCCGCCGCTGATGGCGGAGCTCCGGCCGTCGGGACTCCAACAACACCCACACCACCCCCTCATCTCCACACTACCCGATTAAAATTAGTGCAGAGAGAGAGACGCAGAGATCAAGATGGAGAAAGAACCAAGAGAGAAGAGAGAGGAAGAAGCTGCAGAGGAAAGAGAGGCGGACGGAGAGGATGAAGACGACGGCGGTGACCACGGATGATGCGTCAGATCTGACCCAAAGGTAAAACCCCTTTTTCTATTATAATATTAAGGAAGCAGTGGTGGATTATTATTGAAGATAATGGTGGCAGTGGGGTTTGCCTGGTGGTAGGTAACAGTGGTGCGGTGGTGATGATGCTTGAGAGTTACCAAGCTATTAAGTGATGGTATTGATAGTGGTTGTCGAGATGGGTTCTATGGTGGACACAGGTGACAGTGGTAGTCTCGGTGGGGAATGGTGGAGGGTGACTGGGTAGGATGGGTGGTGGTGGTGACGAGTTTTTATAAAAGAGACAGAGCTCACAAAAGAGGTGGGTCCACCTAATAAAAAATATTTAAAAAATAAAAGGTCAGGCAAAAAGACATAAATGCCCCTCAGCTTAACTCTAATGTTTTTCTTGATCTACATAAGGTTCATACACATGTATGTTTGTTCTTCATTTGTTATAATATTTCATTAATTGTTCCTTACAGTGTCAACCAAATAAGCAGATATCCAACTAAGGAAAACGTATTAAAGATTCATGAAATTAATCCCAAGGCCCAAGGGTGATATGATATATGTTTAAACGCAAATAAAAATTCAGTAAATATGTCTTATTTGTAAGTGAATGATGAAATAACTTTGAGCATGCTTTAAGGTATGGTGAGAATTACATATTAAACACTTCATATTTAATTTTACTCTATTAATACATGTAAAATCGTGTGCATATTAGAGGAGAAATGGTAAGCTTGTCCAATCAACTTCGAGCTTTTGAGTATAAATTTCAGAAGCAATATTTCAAAAGCTCAACATTTGTACAATTAAATCAACAATTTCAAGTTTTGTACAATATCTTAATGTTGTATTGCAATCCGTTTTTAAATCCCGCTACAACGCGTGGGTAAACCCATTAGTATTATATAGTATGTTTGCATATAATGACTTCAACATTAACAATTTTAAGCTTCGCTTATTAATAGTTTCAAAATCTATTAAATAAGATTTAACTTTAAACCAGGACAAACTTAGCTCGTTTACATCATGTATATCACAATTGTATAATATAGTTAACAACAAGCTACCAAATTTTATAAAATTTGCACACAAATTACAATTGAGTGAACGTGCATAAAATGTTAAAGCTCCTAAAACCATAACCTTAATTAATCCCAAAAGGAAAAATAAATACTATCATACATTTTCATAAATACCTATACATGCAAACCAGCTAACATATAATGCTAAAACAACAAAGCAGTATAAAAAAGCTGGTTCCATGTATCAGGCAAGCCAGGAAGGCACCAATGACTACAATCAGCCGAGTGGTCCGGGTGGGCCCGTTGACCCGGGCTCAAATCACCCGTGTATATTGACGGGTGCGCATCTTTTCTCATTGCCGATAGAGTCGTAATATCAAGTATGTATGCTGGGTGGCGCATTTCCCTGATCACTGTGTCAATAACCTTCATTTGGCTCGGGTAGATCCCGCGGTAGGCTGACCCGCTCATCGGGCTTGTCTCCCCGTAACAACTTTTACCGATGCTGGTGGCACCAGCGCTCCATTCCGATGGGCTGTAAAGATTTCCACCGACGAGTTGTTTGGAGTTATTATGGAACAACAAGTTGGAGAAAACCGTTGATTGATTTAATGCAAAAAAGCAAACACAAGAGTTACGAAGTGGAAATAATATCCACCACTTAATTTATGATTTTATTTATGATTTTATATGAGATATCAAGTTATCAACCCACCAAACAAACAAACCCCTTGCATCAAAACACCACTATTCCTACAGTTCATTTTTTTTATGTATAAAAAGTGAATATTAAATTTGTATGACATGACATTTAAAACCAAAGAAAGTTGTGGCTAGAAATAGAGGGTAATAATACTGGCCCAATCTCAACAGCTAACTTGTTGGTTAATCCACTATACTCGATGGACCATTCTATGGATCCATGATCTACCAGCCGACACTATCCTTTTATCACATTTTTTCCTTGTTTATTTTCCTAGTGATTTACCAACATTTTTTTATTATTAAACTAGTTTACTCGCCCGAAAGCGTCGCGGGGTAGACAAATCTAATATGAAATGACAAAATGTGTAACACTCGATAACTCATAAAACCTACTTCAAATTCTACGTGTACACCTCTTGCTCGAGTGAAGTCTCTGTGCTTAGACATGATTAATGAATTATCTTAACACATTGTGTTTTTTTTGTAAGAAAAGAAACCACTATAAAATCATTTTTTTTTTCGTTTTTATAGCACTATGGTACTCTTTGAAAATATAATAAAACGCTCGTAAATTTGGTGTAATTTGTTTTTTTTAAAGAATCTCGTATATAAAAGTTATTAACGTTCAAAAATTGTGAGGGAGACATGAGAAAAAAAGATGTTTGGAGGGAAATAAGGGGAAGGTCTCATGTGTCACTCAAGGTTTTTTTTTTATTCTTTTTATTTTAATAATCATACATAGTGTCACATGACATACCAAAGAGAAGGATGACGTCATTGAACGTCATGACAACAAAAGAGGGTTTATTTTATTATATATAGATATAGATATAGATTCCAATATAAAAGTTGTCAAATAGTAAGAATAATCATGGAAGATTAGAAATACGTACTTGTAGTGAGTAGGAGAAACGGATTGGAAGAATATTCTGGTTTTAGAGGATTCAACACGAGAATCAGCCCATCGGGCCCATGTTTTGAGGGCCGTGTTCAGTGCAACCAACCGATCCATGTCCTTATAAACAGACCCACCTGCCTCCATCGAGTCCCACCTAAACCACCACCAAAACACAGAGTTATTTCATCAGAAGTTTTTTTTTCTTTTTTTTTTTAAATTGACATTTAATTTTAGACATCTCAAAAAGTGTCTTCTAGGTGTGTAAACAGGCATTAACGAGCCCGAGCTTTTAGCTCCTTTACAATTCTCTTCAAATTACATTGACCCGAGCTCGAGCTCTTAATGTTTACTTTTGAGACGAGCTCAAGCTCAAAATAGTAGGTTCGAACTGAGCTGAGCTCGAACCTAGTCAGGCTTAGCTGGTCTCGTTTACACCTCTAGTGTGATCTAAGCTTTAGCCGACATCCAAAGGTCTAGAATAAGCCTACAAAAAATGCAGGCTAAGCCTTACCGACGGCCAAAAATGTAGGTTGATTCATTGTCGTCTTAGTGGCAGCCCGACAAACCTCACTACTTTGGTAAATGCTTGTCTGTTTTAAAATGTTTTTTTTTCTTGTCATTATTAATACTATTATTATATCAAACATATAAAAACAATGTACAAAAATACCAACCCTTGAAGTGAGCCTTTGTGAGTCCACCAGTGACCGGTGTTAAACATCAACACATCTGCGGCCATCCACGCCCGTGCATTCTTCGAAATGTCGTCCAACTTAAGCACTCTCCGGCCACCGACGCCGTCGATATCCACCAAATACGGTGCCCGGTAAAAAGACACATCCACCCCATAATCCTAATTTTATTTTCACCAAACATACATTAATCTTCACCTACCAAACTCAAATAACTCATTTAAAGCCTTTGCAACACTAAAACCATAAAAGATACATAAATACTTTACCAAAAACTTAAATGTAGAGAGAGGATCGTGGGTAATAAACTCGATGGCAGACCGTTGCACCGCGGACCACGTCATACAAATCAATGACTCCCATTGGTTTTTCCCTAGTGAATCTCCAACGAACATCACTGTTTTGCCTCTCATCTTTGTTAAAAACTCCAGCCCATTGAATCTGCTTGTTAACATTAACATAATAATGTATTGGTCTCTTTGGAGTTAGCCCGTTTAACTAGTTAACCTAGATAGCACGTTTGTCTATTTATTTTTTGTTTTCCATGGCCGTCCTAAAGAATCCTAAATTTTTTTGGGTCCCGAATGAGTAGTGAATATTGTGTCTTAAAATATATATTTTCTAAAAAATAAATATACAAAAAAAAATACTTGTATGTATTAAAAAGCTTAAAATATATAAGAAAATTAAAAAATATATAAAAAACATTTTTTAAAAAAATCCGGCCACTCGGGAGATTTGGGCCTTGGGCGGTTGCTGTTTCGCTAATAATAGTCATTAAAAAAAAATTTCCAGCGACTCGCGAGAATCCTAAAAAATCTTTGGGCCCATGTTGTTTCCCTAATAATAATAATAAACACTAGCCGTATCCTTTGTATATAAGTTAAATGATTAAACAAGCGAAATGATTAGGGAAATGGACCTGGGAAGTTCACAGTTAGCGGGTTTCCACCTATACTTAAGGTAGTTGGAGTCGGGTCGGCCATACATTTGGCAATTGAACTCTGGATCAATAACACGTGGGCACGAAGTAGCTTGATACATCGGGTAGGTTTCATCATGGACCCATGAGCCCATGAACAAAGCGCATTGCGAGTGGTTGGACCGACGAATGGGCAGCTTGTGGCGAGGGTTGGTAATGATAGGATGAAGTACTGGCCTCACTGATGAAGCTAATAACACAAAGTTGAAGGATAAAATAGATATTAAAACACATACAAATGGATTGGAAATGGCCATTGGAGAAGAAATGTGTGATATGTGTTTGCTTTTTGGTGGAATGTAGAAGGAAGAAGGTAGAAAAGGGAAGGAATTTGGATGGATGGTTACCTTTAGGCTTTACTAGTGCATGTGAAAGTATTGGATGATGATATGGTTTACGTATCTCGTGTATATATAGTGGGGGTTTGGTTTGGAAATGGTCGAGTTTGAATAATGTAGATTAAATAAATACAATAAACATATATTTTTACTTATTTTATACTTTCAAAAATATGATTATGTACTTAAATACTTAAGGTTTTTTTTTTTTTTGGTTGTAATGTATGTACAATGAGTGTTTGGTAAATCTGTTTGATTTTGTGAAATTATCATAGTCTTAAGTGTACCTTTAAAGAAAAATGAAGGGGAATTTGCTTTTTTGTCTTTCCCTTTCTTGTTACACATTAATTATGGTGTTTGCCATCTAAAGAAATATAACCTTTAAATCTTTAATTAATGCTAATGCTAATTGACCATTTGGTCTGAGTTCAATTCTCACAAGGGGGTTTCCTTTTGAATTGGTGTATAAGCATTGTTGCCTATTGGGGATGATATGATCGGGTGATTCCGTGAGTGACATGATGATACTCTAGTGGTCATGATCCCAAATTGCCACTCAAAATAAAAAATAATGCTAATTGGAGAAATACTAATACTACGTGTAATCAACGATTCAAAATAAAAAAAATAATGCTAATTGGGGAAATACTAATAACACTTTTATAGTATTTTCTGATTAGAACCAAGAGGTCAAATCATTTTTATTATCTAAAAAATCTCTTAGCTTTGTAACAAAATTCAATCAACAAATTAGGATGGAGGGTTAGGTGGTGGTCGGTGAATCCCTTGACACTCTTGGTATCCGCCTTTGTGAATGTGGAGTTGTAGACGTGGTAGTTTAATTAATAGTATCAGACAAGTTTTATAACATACACTGTTGAGTTTAAATCTTCTAATAAAGTCTCTACCAAACCCTAAAATAATATGATATCTTAGAAGATTTTCTGAATCGAGACTCATAGAATCCGAAACATAGATAAATTTATATTAACCGTATTTTTATATAAAAATTCTCTAGTCAACATATAAATATAATTATTAGGACGTTATGTTTGAAATACCCTCACTACCAAGTTTTTGGGGGGACAATAATAAAGGAAAGACATTAGAAAGTTGAATCAAACGATGACTGAGTCGAAGGTGTCACAACTCATGAGGAACGGATGTAGTAGAGGGAATGGAATAAAATTGTTATGGTCGATGTAATAATATGTTGTGAAATGATATTATCAAAATTCATCATGTTACATTAATGTTTAAGATACTAAATAATCTAAACTTAAATGTATCTTTAAAAAACATTAAATGTTTGGGTTTCGGATTTTGGGTCTGGTTGTTAGGGTTTTAGTCTCTGTTGTAAAACAAGGTCTCGAAGGCCGAGTAGTCCCCGAGTAATCGCTACAAGGTAGGTTGCCGAGTACCGATTACTCTACGCCTAGGCCGAGTACTCCCCGAGTACTCTCCGACTAGGCCGACAACTCCCCGAGTACTCCCGACTCCGACTAGGGGGCGCCTAGCGACTTTTGCAACCATGGTTTTAGTTGGGAAAAGTGATCCGATGACAGACCCCTTTAAGGTTAGGCTTGGTCGGGTTTGGGTTTTTCGGATATTCATTAATTAGTGTTCGAGTGGCTTCATATTCGGGTTGGGTTTCGGATAAAAATGAACAACCCTAACGTGTGACACTCCATAAAGAGTGTGACATTCCACAAACTGTGATACATTCCTTAGAGAGTGTGACATTCCACAAACCGTGAGACACTCTAACAACCTAATAAATATAATCGCATTTACACATCTTAATTGTGATACTTTACAACTTTTTACAATCTTGAACAATGATAACAATCACCGCTTTTACAACAACTAAACTAGCTTCTCATAACTCACACAAGTTCGCCTTTACTCTCTCTCCAACAATCTTGGCTATAGGAAAACAATGTTGTAGCTATTTTGTGATTACAAACAATATATTCGGCTACATTGACGGGTCCACCCCTTGTCCAAATCCTACTGTTGCAACATCAACCGATTCAACAACTGCTATCACATGCAATCCCAACTATCAATCAAGGTTTACAAATGATGCCCATATTCGCATAATCATTATCTCAACTCTGTCTTAAGCCCCATTCTCTCATGCTCAAGGAACCACTGCTCGTTAATTATGGGACTATCTTGCTCGAGCTTATGCTCTCGCACTGCTTCAAAAGTGTATACACCTAAGGCACAACTCCCTAAGATACAAATGAAAGGGATCATCTCATATGGGCATCAAAATATAGTTCCGCACTTGCTAACATTGGTGAACTGGTCCAAAGACAAAAACCTATTGTTGTTTGTTATATAGGTATAAGAAGGAGTACAACAACCTCAAGGACAACATCCATCTTCTTTGGCTTTCAACCAACTATACGACTTACTCATGGACGACGGCTACACGCTGATGCTGCCACTTTTACTGCCTCAACAACACCATCTTAAACTTCACAAACAACTCCAAAAACTACAATAAATGGTATCTTCTTTTGGTTATCAACTAATGCCAGCAGCCACTCAACCACCTTAAGCCTATTGCAGTGCTCGTCCTCCGATAAATTGTGGTTACACAAATAGAAGGCATCGAGGTGGCTATCGTGTGGACAACAAATAAAATGGGAACTACAACAATACTATAAGAGGTGGTTGGTCAAGGTCGTGATGATACACGGAGTCAGTTTTCTTAGGCGTTCGCACATAACACTATCTTCGGTAATGTACCCGATGTGGCATTAGACACGCTCCATCAGATTTCCTAATTAATCGTGATCCTTTAACCCCATCACAATCGACTGAATGCCAACTGGTATTCTCAACCAAGATCTCTAAGATTCATTACATGGAACCCAGACATAGGAGCAAACAGTCACACAACAACGAATTTGACAAATCTAAGGCATATCATCGCAATGACTCCCTCCATGTTAGTAATGGTAAAGGTCTTCCCATCTTTCATAATGGTTCTTCTAATTTTCATTCTTCAAACAAAACTTTCAATATCTCTAATATTCACCATGTTCCCGAAATTAAAAAGAATATATGATTTGTCCAAAAATCTCAACAACAATGGTTTTTTGAATTTCACTCTTTTTTCTTTGTTTTGAAGGATAATTTTGCACGCGCTATCCTTCTTAAGAGACATAGTGAAAATGGACTTTATTCCAACAACTTACAATCTCAATAGGTTTGCTTTCTCTGTTACGAATGCGTCTTCTACCGTTTGGCATAGGCGGCATGGCATCCGCATCATCAACTTTTCAATTTTTGCTTTCTAGTTACTCTCTTCATATTTCAAACAAATCAAACAGTACATCATGTACTTCCTGTCCCGTAGACAAATCAACTAAATTACAGTTATGCAATTATAATTTTCAGAGTTCCAATTGTTTTGATGTTTTGTATGCAATACTAAAATACATTTACCAATTTTGTTTTTATGGTTGAACAAAAATTCCACAAACAAATTAAACAAGCACAAACCAACTCGGGAGGTGAATACAAACCCTTAGTAGGTTAATTTCATTATCTTGTATAATCCATTGCCTCTCATTCCAGCACACAAGCGAACAAAATGGCTTGTTATGTGTCGTCCTTGCCACGTTGTTGAAATTACCAGACTCACTTTTCTACACAATCATCTGTTCCCAATCGATTTGGCATTTTGCGTTTGACACGACTGTCTATATTATAAAAAAATTCCGTCTATAACATCCTCCAATAAGTCTCCATTCAGACATCTCTTTCATCGTCATCTTGACTATTCCTTTCTTTTCATGTTCGGTTGTCAATGCTTTCCTTATATGTGACCATGTAATTCTCAAAAAATGGATTTTTGGTCTACATCATGTGTGTTCTTTGGCTACAGTCTATAACATCATATGTATCCATGCCTTGATTAAACAAATGAATGCATCTTATTCGACATGCTCAATTCCTTGAACACAGTTTTCCTTTCTAAAACACGCCCTCATCAATTCCTCTATCATCTCTAAATCCTAATCCTTACACATCCTGTCTTCAACTACACATTTCCTCTTGACACTTCTCTTGACAATCCAAAACCTCAAACTGAATCAAATACTCCTTCAACAGCCACATCCACTCTTACTCCTCCATCATCCCGACTTACTACCTCATCCTCATACTCTATCAACTCTCCATTTATAACACCTCTTCCTCTGCATCCCACTATTGCAAACCAACATCCAATGTGGCATCAAGCCATGGTTTAGGATTTACATCACTTATTAATAATGATACGTGGAGTTTGGTTCGACACGTTTCTAATACTAGTGTTATTGACTGTAAATGGGTGTACACAATTAAAAAGGATCAACATGGTACTGTTATAAGATACAAAGCTCGCCTTATTGCCAAAGGGTTTCCTGTACAATCAGGCATCGATTTCAATGAAACATTTAGCCCAGTGGTTAAGTCTACCACTATTCGAGTAGTTCCTTATCTACTTGTTACAAAGCAGTGGCTTCTTCGCCAACTTGATGTTCTTAATACCTTTCTCCATGGAAATCTCACAGAATAGCCACAAGGTCATGTTGGTAACAAAATCCGAATCACATATGTCGTTTCCACAAAGTCCTCTATTGTCTCAAACAAGCACCACGTGCATGGTTTCATTGTTTATCAAAAGCTCTCTACAAATTGGGCTTTCACCTACAAAACGCTCTATGTTTTGGTTTATGTTGATGATATTATTGTCACTAGCGGTGACACCACAACTGTCAATCTTGTCATATAATTACTCAGTAAAGCCGTTGCTGTTAAAGATCTTGGAACTATAGACTATTTTATAGGGATTGAACTGGTTCCCCAAGGTAAGAATATACTTTTTTAACTGAAGAAATACATATCGCTAGTCCACATCTTAGCTTTCAGGGGTGAAAGAACGTAGTGGTGAACGAAGTTGACTTTAACTTATGGCATTTATCCTTCTCTTAGCTAAAGGCTTATCCATGAATCCGGACTTGAAGAACTTGAGGGCATAGGATTCAATCCAGCCATAGGTTCTCCCTATGGCTACCTTGTTGCGAACAGATCTCTATTCTTCCGAGAAAAAAAGTCGGACATTTTACACAGTAGTGCCTTCACAGACAATAAACGATATCATCTTCAATGAGCTCATCACAACAGTTATTTGTTGGTGACAGTCCATTCCTATTTGGTTTGGTCAAATATTGTCAACTCATTGGAGCACTGAATATGCTACTATGTGTAGCCCTAACATTACTTTGGCAATTAACAAAGTCTATCAATAATTGCATGCTCCTACCGAGAATCACATGTCGGTAGTCAAACGCATTCTTCGTTATCTAAAAGGCATAATTGATCAAGGCTTGCTCATTAGACATAATTCCAGTTCTCATCTCCAACCCTTTATTGATGCTCATTAGCCGACCTCCACACAACATACCTTCTCAGATGCTGACTGGAGGATTTGACATATACATGTGTTCCATCATTATCTCCTCCGCCGACTTAGAATATAAAGCCTTGGCCAACATAGTGGCTGAACTAACATGGTTAGAAGCCTTGTTGAAAGAACTTGGAACAAACATAACTTCTATTCCAACTCTGGTTTGATAATTTTGATGCTACATATCTGTCCAAGAATCATGTTTTCATGTCTGAACAAAGCATGTTGAAGTTCATTTTCACTTTATACGTGAAAAGGTTGCACAAGGAAAATTAAAGGTCTTATTCATATACATGGTTAGAAGCCTTGTTGAAAGAACTTGGAACAAACATAACTTCTATTCCAACTCTGGTTTGATAATTTAGATGCTACATATCTGTCCAAGAATCATGTTTTCATGTCTGAACAAAGCATGTTGAAGTTCATTTTCACTTTATACGTGAAAAGGTTGCACAAGGAAAATTAAAGGTCTAATTCATATACATAGAAGATCAATTTACGGACATCTTTACAAAGTCTCTTTCTACTCATAGATTTACATTTTACGATCCAAGCTACAAGTTGTTCCCGACCTTAGCTTGCAGGGAAAGATTAGACAAGTAAGTAATTAATTATGGATAGTTAGAGGTGTCGTTATGTAATGTTTATATGGTAGATTATGTAACTTTGGGTATTATAGATACCTCACTCTTATAACCTTCTCATTTACTCGTTACAATACGTGTCATAATTACCTATATTTAAAGATAAATATATATTTTACTATGACATTTTCACATACCATTGTGGCATTGTCTGCAACTTTTATTTTAACGTAAGTAGGGTGGTACATCGGAACCATATAAATGGGTGATGTCATGAGAGTTGTTTTTTTAACGGTTTATTTCCTCCCCTTTTTTATTACAACCCCAACATCTTTACCACCACACCAAAGGGGTGGGGCGATGTCATGAGTGTTGTAGTGACAAAAATTTCAAAAAAGTATTAATATGTACGTGTTGATGGTTCACCGACATTAACATAGACAATAACTGAAATAAAGTGAGTGTGAACCAATCGTAACTGCTCTAGCAGTAAATGTATTTCTACTTTTAACCAATCAATAATAGAGGAAGTAGAAACCATTGAGAAAAATAGGTCCCTACCATTTTGGGTGTAGTAATGATGGAGAGACATTGTGTGGTTAAGGACTTAAGGACTATGTGACCCTACAATACAACTTGCTTAAAGCGTGGGACTCTACCATTTTCATAGTTTTGCTAATGTGGCCGCCTCCAAATTTGAGAATTCGACATTCACCTTTACAAAGAACTTCAATTCTAATAAATAATCATACCCTATAATGTCTACTTGAAAATTAAAGTAACAAAGTGACATAGAAATGTTATTATTTTTAAGGCCAACGAAAGAACACTTGAACTGCCAGTGAGTTAGCATTGGATAAATGGCTGCTCACTGGGCAGTTCAAATCCACCAAGCCACCAATTTAGGGAAAAACCCGTCAAACAAAGGAAATATTAAATTTTAAGGAGTTACACTTCGTATACTAAAATACATCATCTTTATACCCGTCCGTTACAAAACACCACGAAAGAAACTAATGTCAAACACATATATATATATTTGTTACTATGTGGGTGTGGAAATCACATTTTCACCAAAGAGAAAAACTTAGAATGCAAAAAGAATTGTTATATTCTTTGCTTGATGGATTTTATCACCACTATACCTTTTCCAAATCCTGCAACTAGAACTAGTATCTATCTATCCATAATCCATTGCTTGGGCCCATTTTGCTTTTCTTTATGAACTTTCTCTAAATTATTGATTTATTTAACAATGTTATTCAGACAGAGAGAAAACAGACTACATGGCCCCCCTGCCTTGAGCCACCACTTAAACTATTTACAATTAATGGGTTTTAGTATTTAGTAGGCAATGCTTAACATAGGGATATATAAGATTTTGTAGTAATTAGTAAATCAAACTAAATTTTCCAATTTACTTATCCTATCAAGGGTAAAAAAAGATAGTAAATCAAAATGAAATTCCCAATTTACCTGCCCTGTCAGGGGCAGAAAAAAAAAAAGGATTTCACTCGGTAAATTGTACTTAAAAAAGTGTCCTGTTGATAATTCCATGCAACTTAAATGCATTTAATTTGATTGTTGATTTTTGTTTATATCATAATTTGCTATATATCCATAGTTGACTGGCAATGGCATGATAAGTATTCGAAGACCTAAAAGGCTAAAAGTCTTTTTCTTAATTTTAATGAAAATCTTCTTCATTTAAGTTCAAAATATTTTACAAAATCCGAAAGCAGCCCTTGCCAGCCAGCCAACAAAGACTACTCTATTATCAAAGTCCGTTTATAATTAGTATTAAAGCACTTGCCAGCAAGCCAACAAAGACTAGTGCACTAGCTGGGTTAAGTGTTGAAGTCTGAGAGAGATACTGAGTTCAAATCACGTTTGTGGCAAGAATAATGAAGGAACTTTCTGGGACGGCGGGGTTTAATCCTCGGTTTCTATGTCTCTATATGTAGAGGAGACTGAGATTCTTTGGAATCGTGGGAGGCCTCACCAATTCCTACTTGGAAGCGTCCTTGCGTATGTGAGCCGTATCAAACCTAAGTCTTGTGAGTTCTCAAATGTGCACGCTGATATTTTATCTAGCCGTTCAAGAAAAATTATATTAATACTATTGCCATCATTAACCAGACCTTTTTTTCGTTAGCGCAATGTTGTAATCATATTGACAATCATAAAATCAAGGCCACCCCATGGGAGGGGTAGAGTGAGCGACCTCCTAGAGCCCACTCTCCCCTAAATTTTAAGTTTGTACATGCATAGATATAATTTATATTATAAACACACTATAATTAATTTAAAAAATAGTTTGTTTGTTTAACCCATTAGCTTTTTATTTAGTTTATCCCATTGAACCAAAAATTTCATTTAAACCCAATTACCCAACTATCCATTAGGCCCATAAATTTTTAAGCAAAACATTTAAACCCAATTGTCAAACAAAACCTTGTGACAACCAAAATAATAAAACAAAATTAGAGGCACACTTTTTATACTCACACAAGACCTATGAAATTTAAGAGAAAAAATAACAACCCTACCAAAAATAATTGTGTCACACGTCAACCCTATTATAAGGAGCCGAGGTATCCAACCTCACCCTAGAGGTAGAACTACCATGGAGCTTGACATAACCGACTCGCTAAGTGTCGAAGAACATGAGTACATGAGACTTTCCGTACCATATACATTCATGCTACTCGTTCATAATATCATGATTTTTTGCTTCTTGATCTGGGATTAGATCGATGCTTGTCGTTTTTCAGTTAATTTTAACAAGACTAGTTATATACATTTTTCAGTGTGACCCTACAATACTACAACTTGCTTATGACACTCTAGCACATTCTTATTCTTTTAAAATATGAAAAAAGACATTATAACAGATTACAACGACCCTCGCCTCCACTAACTACTTTATAATAAATGAAACATATAATAAAATAAAGAAAAGGTACCTGACTGTATAAGTGTATTAAAGGTATAGTACGCATGCCAGTGTGTTGTGATTCAGATGTTTTACTTGTAATGTGACACCAAATAGAGTAATAGACTGAATATTTCCATTGGCATATCCAAAATGAAGAAAGGCTATTAAAGGTTGTTAATATTGATTTGAATTTTTGGAATGGGTCGAAACATGTTAAGATTGATGACCAGAAACAAATTTAGTCCAAATGGAATTCTCGCGAAACAATGCACAAAATTTTGCCAAAAACTCTTCACAATCCAAAGCGGTTCTAGGTACCTAAATATTGAAAACATACCGTACCCATCAATCTTGTTTCCAAATACCGAAATCAAGAAATCATAATATTGGTACCGGTACCAAATAAGCACCGAGGCACGTTTGGTATGGAACCGGTACAATAAAAAATGTAGAAATGAAAATAAAATACTCATGCATCACACTAAAACATCAAAACCATATATTCACAATGGGACACTTCTTATAATTCTAAAAAACAAATTATTTGAATTCACTACATGATTCTTGAATCTTGAATCTTGATATTCCACTCTATTACATTAACAAATAATTTGAAGTCACTAGGATTACATGACTCTTAATCTATATCTATATCTATACTATCTATATCTATACTTCTATATAGTGTATTCTGGACGGCTAAAATCGTCATTTTATATTTATCTAGATGGACAAAAATGTAATTTCATTAGATTGGCAAGACAAACTTAATACAAAATTTAATACAAGTCAAATTTTATTATACTAATAATAGTAGAAGGTTGTTATTAAATATCACTAAACTAGTTTTTACCCCGGGAGCGTCCCGGGTTGACAAATCTAAGTAATGTTCTAAAAAGGAGTTAGCACAACACAACCAAATAATAGTGCAGAAAATCAAAATCAATATATCTAGACCCACCAAAGTGATCTTCACAACATGATCTTCATATTGTGGAAGGTTTTTCTTTTCAAATCCAAGATCTTCATCAAACCTAAAAGACAGTACAACCAAAATCAAGTTTAGCTTACAAAATTGAAGGAAAAAAATAGGTCAGGTGGGTGGGTCAGATAATGGAGATACCATGTTCTAATTTGTGATAAATTAAGAAAACATACCAAAAAATCTAATATGACTTAATAAAAATTGATAAATTAAGAAAACATACCAATCATAAACTCAATCATGTGGATTGAAGACGGGTCAAACTCGTACAAATTACTGGTTGAGCTGCATTTTGGAGATACCATCATGGATTCAAGTCATGTGGTGCACCAGTTATGGGTAAAACAAAAGAACAAAGTGACCACCTTATAGTATATGACTTGTGCTCTAACTTTAGGAGCATCAACTATGGCGACAACATCTGCACCAGGAGGCTTGCCAATATTCATCCATCTGCTCACATTGTGCTAAACATAAATGCTAAAATACGTTAATAAAATAAATTAAAAAGAAAATAAAACTTTGGTGTGCAGATCTCACTAAGGTGCTGTTTGTTTTTCCTGAGGCAAAATGTCTGCAATCTGTGGACCACATCTGCAGACATCTGCAGGAGAAGAGGTGGACCAAAGATCTGCAGTCTGCAAGAGGAAGATTGTTTGTTTTTTAACGTCTGTAGCATAACTCATAACCATAACTATAACTTATCACAACCCACCCTAACCATAACCTACACAATCAATAATTATTCAAAGCTAAAATGTTTATTTCCAAATACACTACAGAATCCACAACAACAACAGCGATATGAATTCACCAACAGCAAAATAACAAATTGAACTATAAATAATAACAAAAATCTATACCTCATATTTGTTCTAAATTAGTTCAGCACATTTATATCAATCATATGAATTTATCAACAACAACATAAAGTAGGTACACAAACACGGATTAACACCCACAAAACAAAATTAACCCAAAAAGATAATAATAATAATAATAATAATAATAATAATAATAATAATAATAATAATAATAATAATAATAATAATAATCCGAAACATATAACCTATAATCTATCTATACATATAATAAACCAAAGCCATTTTAATGACATGTCACTCAAAGAGGCATTCTCCTTTTTTAGTGTGCCATGTGTCATCCCATGTGGCATTGAGATATTTTAGGAAGAAATTTTTTTTAAATAAAATTGAATTTTTATCTCTTATGTTTCCTCCCATAATTTTTAAACGTTAATATCTTTTATATACGAGATTTTTTAAAGAAAACAATTACACCAAATTAACGTGCGTTTTATTATCTTTCCAACAAGTACCATAGTGCTATATAAAAAACGAAGAAAAAAACGACTATTTTTTTGTAGGGTGTATAGGCAAGTCACTAATTATGTTCAAATCAGTAAATATGAATTCTATTTTCAACATCCGTTAGCATTGGAGTTATACATTGTTTTAGGTTAGATATTAATATTAGAGTTATACATTGTTTAAGGTTAGGCGTTAACATTGGAGATACATTTTTAATTGTTTTAGGTTAGGTGCTACACTAAGCTTTCTTGCATGTAACTGTAAAACGAATCATTATATTTCATATGTAAAATTAATATGTCATATTAGATTTTTCAACCCCGGGATGTTCCCGGGGTATAATCTAGTCATTTAATATTCTAAACCGTAGGTAATGACAGAGAGATAGATTACCATTACTTTACTAATACATTAAATTATTGATTCAAAAGAGGTAATGACAAAGAGATATTACCGATTTGTGAGGTAATGACAGCGATCGGGAAGGGGGAGGACGTCGGCGGAGGGGAAGGGGAGGAGGAGGGCGGCGAAGGGAGGACGTCGGTGGAGGGGAAGGGGAGGAGGAGGGCGGCGGAGGGAGAAGGGGACGGGATGAGCGGAGGAGGAGGAGGGAGGAAGAGGAGAAGAAATGTGAAGAAGAAGGAGAACTTGCTTTGATGATAATGATGATGTTGTTGTTGGTGAGCTGCTGTGTTAAGAGGAGAAGAAAAGAAAAAATGGAGAAGAGGTGGGAAGATGTGAGAAGACTATGGTCCAAGTCTGCACCAAGAAGAGGTCAGGAAGATATTTTGGAGTGAAATGTCTTCCGAAAAACAAACAGTCTGTCCGCCCCAAACGTCTGCCCGCGTCTGCGCGGCGCAGACATAAGTGGCCAGAAGCACTTCTGGGAGAAAAACAAACAGCACCTAAGTTCTAATAGCAGCCCATCTTTTGTGCAGAAGTAGATCTTCTTGTTTCCATTATGCCCAAGTCAATCAAAATAAAAACAAACTTTGCTTAGCTAAACCCATTTGAGATAAAAGTTTAAAACAAATAAATGTTTAAAACAGATAAAAGTTAAAACATAATTAAAATCAACCCATTTAAGTAAACGGGGTGAAATAACCACCTTTGCCCTCCATCATACCTACTCCCTATCATATGATATTACTCCAGATTTGATTCGTATCGTGGTGCTAGAATCTAGAATTGTTAGGAACTCGACCCATATTGGCTGTGAATTCTCACTTAGCTGGCGACTATTGTGATTGACTACAATTGATTTTCGTTTCCTGTTAGAAGATGTAGGCGCCATGCCTAAGAGCAGCAAGAGTGTAGAATGACAACAAACTAACAACAATGCAGCATGATAAGTAGCATAAAAAAGGAAAAAAACAGAGAAAACTCAAGTTACTTGCTAATTCTTGTGACCTAGCTAAAGCTGGAAAATGGCTATTACACTGCTAGTGTCTGACAATAGTAAAATTCAGAATGCTAACCATAGCAAGAAAGGAAACACCAAAAAAAAAATAGAAAGTACAGAAGCGAAAGCAGGCGCATACCTTAAGAAACCGTATGAAAGGCATAGATGACCAGGTAGTAAAGATACATGGAGTGCAAGAATAGAGACAACAATATGGTACACAAAAACTAACATACATTAGTGAAAAAATTTGGGCCATTGGCATGAACATGGTATAGAAAGAAATTATCTCTAAAGAAGAATATAAAAAATACATCATAATATGCAACGCAAAAACATGGGTTATATTCCTTACATTAAAACAATAACTTTACATCAGACCTAAAGCAATCGAAACAGTTGTTTGGAGCAGAGTAATGACAAATGATTCACCTTCTGTGCAGGTAAGTTAATTAAACGTGTTTGAATAGAGAGGTATATTTAAGATGCAAGAAAAGTTACTAACATTGAATCTCCAGCTTGCAGGAATACTTTCTTGGCCTTCAAACAACTAAAATGCCAACTTCTATAAAGTTACTTACTTATGAATGGGTTAGTTTGTTTTTTTTTTCCATCCCAAATAAGTCAAACTAAAAAATGACTAAAAGAAAGAACACATTTAGAGTTACCCAAAGCCCATACTCAAATCATACAATTTCCAATATTGCTTTATTCAAAGATTTATATTATTATATTAATAATGTCATAACTAAAAGACACTTTATTTATTTATTAATGAAACACAAATAAAAATGGGTCAAATAGATAGAATTTAAAATTTTCACTAATGGGTGGGTCAAATAAATTAAATTTAAAAATTGGTTTGAACGAACACACAGAGAGCAAGTTAAAAGTCAGACTAATTGTATTCAATATGCATAAAACACACTATATCATTTTATTTCAAACCAAGATAATGAATGTAATAATATAAAGTTATAAAGTTCTATCATATTAAAATTTTAGTTGATTGTAATCTAAATTTAGTACTAACCTCAATCTTTATCCTTTATAGCTATTGAATCCCAATCCTTTGTTGCAGGCCCTGTTTTTTTAGTCAAGGTTAACAATTAAGTGACCAACTTCACCAGGATGGCCATAACAATTATATGAGCAAATTTCACAGTTTCTGTATCGTTTCAAACTTACAAAAAGCCTATAACTTTAACATTTACATCAGCCAAATCAATATGTTAAACATAGTAGTTATAACTACTAACCTAAATGTGAAGTACTGAAAGTTCAAAGACACACATTTAATAACCATAACTAATAACTGTAATCACAACAATAATAGTAATAAATGATACAAATAACAATAACAACAACACTCAAGTGAAAACAAAAACTAACCTTCACTTTATCAAGAATGACCAATGCTCCAGCAACTCCAGAGACAGTTCTATACTCTGCGAACACATCAAGTATTTGACTTTCAAATAAAATTTGAGAACAAACAGCTACACGTAACCGATAATTCTATGTCAACATACACAGATCGATAAACAACGATACATATATCTAATAAAACGATGTAAAATCAACGAATAATTGAACCGAGGGCCTCAACTTTATGAAATCTGGAAACAGCCGCATTGTTAGACCCCCTCTCTCCTAAACCCTACAACCAAACCCTAATCAATTCAAAACAAAAACTTCAATTAAGGCCGATCGAAGGTATATTATATTATTAAGTTAATAACATTTGGTACACCTAAACATTAGACATGAATCTCAAGCTATTACATGAATCCCATGTTAATAGCTTAAATTGAGTTATTTTAAAGGGCTAAATCCACAAACGAACGACCACTTACCCGTCTGTAGTATCGAGCCAGCAACCACCACGGCAATAGTCACCCGTCTGTAGTATCGTGAGAGATAGAGAGAGGGGGTTGGAAAGCTAGGGTTTTTTTTAATAGAGTAGAGAGAGAGGCGATGGTGTAGTCTGATGGAGTTTTTTTTTAAATAACTTAAATACCACTTGCCATGTAGGATGACACATGACACACTTAAGGGGGAGAATGCCTCCTTGAGTGCCATGTCATCAAAATGGCTTTTCTTTTATTATATATATAGATGTGATAATTAAATATCTAATAAGTTATAATGAAGATCAAGAGTTTTTCATTATGCTTCTCCATTTCTCAACCACATAAATTTAGTTAAAAACAATGAAAGAAAATATAAATTTAGAGTTCATAATACTAATATGAAATTGAATTAATTAAATGACATCTCATTTTCTTCTACTCTCTTTCTATGATCAACCAAATAATTAGTTTGGCCCAAACAGAAATAATTAGTTTGGCCAGTTTGGGCAATTGCTATTAAGATAACTTGTTTGTCAAAACCTTTGAAGCCATCAAATCCATTGCCACTTTCCCTCGTATTTGTCGTATTTTTGAAGCCGATGACAATCAAGGCCACCAACTGTCATTGTCGGTTTGTCACCCTTGTACAACACCATCACCACCCCTAGCAACCACTGAAACCATAACCGTCACTATCGTCGTTGTCGCACACCACCGCAATTTGTTCACTGTGTTGTTTCATATTTACCGTCGTCATTAGAGTATTCGTAGGAGTCGTGACCATCGCAACTACCCATCTTTGGTAGATATTGATGTCACCAACTGTCGTTGTCGGTTTGTCACCCTCATATAACACAATCACCACCCTAGCAACCACTGAAACCATAACCTTCACTGTCGTCGTTGTCGCACACCACCATAATTTGTTCACCGTGTTGTTCATATTTACCGTCGTCATTAGAGTATTCGTAGGAGTCGTGACCATCGCAACTGTCCATCTTTTGTTGATATTGATGTTAATCTCGGTTTGAGGTAAGAATGAATGTGTATTTTTGATTTACAAAGTGTGTGCATTAGGTGTAATGTGTGTGTCAATGTGAAGGTGTGTGTGTACACTGTGTGTGTATGTATGTATGTATGAATGTGTGTGTTGTGCATCTATGTGTGCGTGGGTGAGTGTTTTCTATATGAATGTGTTTGTGTTTTAGGTGTGTATGTGTGTGTTTGGTGTATGCATGTATGTGTGTGTGTATTGAATTGAATTGGGGGTATATGCACGTGTTGAATTAAATTGGGGGTGGAACTTGAAGGTAATGTGTTGCTATTGTTTAAAGTGATTGTGATTAATAAAATTGATTTGCCTTTAGTTTGTTTGAAATTTGTCAAGTAGAAAATTTCAGAACTAAAACATGATTATGATAAATATAAATGCGTCTTCCTAAAAAATGTTGAACAAGAACCAATGGAGGTACTTGGACTAAACACCATATATAAATGGTATATGATTTGAATTGGCCTTCTCAATTTGAAATCTTTAAGTCAACTATTTTATATTCATATTTGTATCATGTATTATTTAAGTTTCTTTTTTCCCCTAATTTTAGTTTGGTTTCTATGTAACATGTTGATTGGTTATTCTATGATTGACTTGGTTCGTTTACATTCTTTGATTATAAGTAATGACATTGATGTTCGATAATGGTAGAATTTTGACCCATTTCATTGTTATTGTAAACTGGAACTCAAAAATGGACAAAAAGGATAATAAAACAGGGTATAATTGCCATTGGACATGAAAGATGCTTGAAATTGATCCATGTAAGATCAGCGCCAACGGAGGTGCAATGGCCATTGGACAATCTTTTGGCTATATATTATGCTAGAATGCATATATAAAATAAGCATGCTATCATTTAACATTCGACTGTAGTCATTAAAAAGTTACCACAATGCGAAGCGTGTGTGCTCTTACATATATACACAACTTATATATGATCTTTTTTTTTATTGTTTTAAGGTTTGAATTATGTTCCCACCACGTATTGTCGACTCCGCCGCAACGCGCGGGTTCCACACTAATATTACATTAACTCATACAATTTTTGTGCATAGTCCAAGTGGCCTTCTCTCGTGAAGACCTAATTCCATGTGAAGGTCCAGTATTGGACAGGCCCATTATAAGAACCAACCGAGTCCATTATAAGTGGCCTTCTCTTGTGTAGACTTTTTGCGCTGGACGGCGGGAGTATGAATAGAAGCAAGGTGAGGTGCACGTGCGACTTTAAATAGATTCGTTAATTCTACACTTTGGGTCATGTTATTTATTTTCAAAACTATTGTTTGTCAAAAGAATTAATTGTGATTTCTGTTCCTATAATTTTTAGAAAAATTGCTAGATTAGTTTAAAATTAAAATCATGTGCTATATCCGTTCTCAACGTTCTTAAAATGTATAGATAGTCCAATATCCTAACGACGTTAAATTTGATTGTTAACTTTAAACTGATCCAACAATTTCTCAAAACCACATGGACGGAAATGGCAATTCCACATTTGTATTTTCTTTTTCATAGTTTTAATTAAATAATACTTTTATACATTTTTTATCATTACATTTTCTCTCTCATTCACTCACAAGCACTTTCAAAAATATTAAAAAATAAATGGAAAGGAATAGTGTTCCCTCAAATATACAGATGAACAGAGAAACAACCCGTTGCCACAACCTCCACCATCAGAGATCACCGGCTCCCCCCATCTCACTTCTCTCACCCGATCTCTCTGGGTCTTGGTGATGTTTCTCTCTCTGTCTCTATCTCTGCGATTTGTGTTAATAGCTAAAGTGGTGGTGGGGAGCTAATGGGGGTTTGTGATGGTGGAGAGTTTTTAATAAAATGGGAACATTACACAGGTGTAATGATAAAAAAAAATTGAAAAATAAAGTAACATGGAAAAATATTATTTTACACCTTCGATCACAGTGTGTTTAAAGTTTGTATGATTTGAAAATGAGAGAGAAAATATTGTGATTTTTAGTGTAAATTGATGGATGGAGATGGGGTGTGGGATGTGAATGCTCTTATATATGTATATGTTGTATAATATAATAATTGTTTTGTACGTTTAGTTTTTTGAAAGAGGTAGAAAATATGAAAAAGAAAATACAAATGTGGAATTACTATTCCTCTCAATTTATTTTTTTGTTAATGTGTTTGAAAGTGCTTGTGAGTGAACGAGAAAGAAAATGTAATGATAAAAATGTATCAAAAGTTATTTAATTAAAAAATATGAAAAAGAAAATACAGATGTGGAATTGGCATTTTCGTCCCCGTGGTTTTGAGAAATTGCTAGATCAATCCAAAGTTAACAATCAAATTTAACTTCGTTAGGATTTTGGACTAAAGTAGCACATGTTAAGAAATGTTGGGAACGGATATAGCTCACAATTTTAATTTTGGACTGATCTAGCAATTTCTCAAAAACCACAGGACGAAAATGGCAATTAACTCTTGTCAAAAAGAGGTGATGCTTTATAAACATAGGTCAAGTTATCTACACAGTGTAACAAAAATGAGAGGGTGAGAAGGATACAAAAAACACAATACATCATGAAATATGACACAATGAACTACAAAATATAACACAGTGTCAAAAAAATATAACACAATGCTGAAGAAAAAAGACACAATAAATTGAAAAAATGACACAATGATGAAAATAAGATAAAGACACAATAGTACATAAAAAGACACAATGATATAACGCAATTCTAAAAACTACAAGCTTAAACCCCAAAAAAACGAAGACCTAAAAACTAATGTCGTAGGGTTCGATAAGACGGTTCCAATGCCGCTTGAATGGGTTCAATCAGAGTCGTTGATACCCTTCCTACGACTTCCTATTTTTCTTTCATTGTGTATTTGATCCTAACCCTTATAAACATATCATAAATCATAAATTGTTACAATTTTTTTTTTTATATTTTTGTTGTTAAAAGTTGAAGCATGTTAGTGGCTGTTTGGTAAGCCTCTTAATGAGGCTCATCATTCAGCGCTGAATGATTCAGTATTTAGCGCGTTTGTTTTAGCTTCTGAATGTAATGGTTAAGGCTGAACCATTAAGATTTGGGATGTTGCTGAACCATTAAGCACTGAACTAGGCTGAACCTTAATGAGGCACTCCTACCAATGTGGGACAAGAAAACTAACCATTAAGAAGTCCAACTTAATGATTTAGCACTTAACCATTCAGATCTTTTAACCATTCAGACCTCTTAACCATTCAGACCTCTTAATGATTCAGCACTTAATCAACCAAACAACCCTTAGTTTAATTAGAAGGAACGAATGGTTTATGGAATTATGAGAGGCCGGGAAATTAATTCTGTGAGATAGGAAATTAGATGTTGTATTTGTTATAACACTTATATGTAGGTTATATATTTTAATATTGTATTAGAATAGTTATTATCTATATCTAGATTACCTTATTAAGGAGGAAAGATAGGCTCAAAGGGTAATTTCATCTCAATTTTGAAGATGGCATATTAAGAGTTTGTTGCTTCAACACACACCAAATGTCATATAAAACTTTCCAATTCAACCCCTATTCTTGCAAAAGTCATTTGTATATTTTTATCATAACCCCCAATCATAAATTCATGGTTTTCTTTCAGAAGGCTTCAAATTAAGGGTCACCATTTAGTTTACCCTACATTGATTGAATGTTGCAATTGAAGCATCTCACAAATTCATGGTTTTCTTTCATTGAAGCTTCAATTTAAGGGTCACCCTTTAGTTTACCCTATATTGATTGAATGTTGCAATTGAATCATCTCACATAACTACGATCTATATACATGTGTGCAATTGATTTTGTTCAAAA